>JARBWK010000003.1:35309727-35548562 GCA_030556195.1 Anolis apletophallus | reverse complement strand
TGCCATTGTGAGGCCGCTCTGAGTCCCCCGTTGGGGGTTGAGAAGATGCGGGTAGAAATGGTGGAAATAATAAATAATAATGATTTGAGATTACTGCTGACGAAAATAACGCCGAGGATTACTAGATTGGTAGCAGCATACCAGGTTCATCCTTCTCATTAAGATGATTTTGAATGTTTTAGCTTTTCTTGTATTACCTTTCTATTCTAAGTTTATTTATTTATTTATTTATTTATTTATTACTTCGACTTATTAGTCGCCCTATCCCACAGGCTCAGGGCGACTTACATATATAAGTCATAAAAACAGAACAAAACAGAACATGGTTAAAATTGCCACTACCAGTGCGCAGCATGGTTTAGGCACAGCCTAACACACATATATCTCTAAACACCGAACGCTTGGGCAAAGAGGAAGGTTTTGCAGGCCCTGCGGAATGTTAGCAGATCGGCCTGCGCTCGGACTGTGGGGGGAAGAGCATTCCACAGTACCGGCGCCGCGGCGCTAAATGCCCTCCTCCGCGTTGATCCTAGGTGGATGGATCGTTGACTAGGCACCACCAGAAGGTTTTGGGACTCGGATCGCAGTGGTCGTGGTGGACTGTCATGGGAGAGGCGGTCCTTAGATACACTGGCCCCAGACCATTCAAGGCCTTAAAGGTCAAGACCAACACCTTGAAGGTGATCCGGTGCTCTATCGGAAGCCAGTGCAGTTCACGCAGCACAGGCGTGATGTGGCAGCGTGATGGAGAACCTGCCACCAGCCGTGCTGCCGCGTTCTGCACCAGCTTGAGCTCCGGATCACTGCCAAAGGAAGGCCAATGTAGAGGGCATTACAGTAGTCTAGCCTTGAGATGACCGTGGCTTGGACCACTGTGGCTAGGTCGTGACGGACAGGTAGGGGAGCCAGTCTCCTCGCCTGTCGGAGATGGTGAAAGCCACTCCGCTGACGATGGAGATGTGCGTCTCCATCGACAGCTCGGAGTCAAGCGTGACGCCCAGGCTCTTTACCGATGAAGACGGGCGGTGTCGCCCCGTCCAGGGTCGGAAGGCGGATCCCCCCCGTACCCGGACGACCCAGCCACAGGATCTCCGTCTTGTTCGGATTCACCTTCAACCTACTGGCTCGCAGCCATCCAGTGACGGCTTCGAGGCAACGATGGAAATTATCGGGTACGGAGTCCGGCTGGCCCTCCATCCCCAGAATGAGCTGGGTGTCATCCGCATACTGGTGACACTCCAGCCCGAAGCTGCGTGCCAACCGGGCAAGTGGTCGGACATAGATGTTAAATAATAAAGGGAGAGAATTGCCCCCTGAGGCACCCCACAATGAAGTGGGGTGCCCCGGAGACAACCTCACCCTTCTCACTCGCTGGGACCGGTTCCGGAGGAAGGAGGACAGCCAACTAAGGGCTGACCCCCCCTCACCTCGGCCCCGGCCAGTCGGTGGGTCAAAAGATCATAATCGACAGTATCGAACGCTGCCGTGAGGTCCAATAACACGAGCAGCGCCGATCCACCTTGATCTAGTTGGCGACGCAGCTTGTCTGTGATAGCGACCAGCACAGTCTCCGTCCCATGCCCCGAACGGAAGCCGGACTGGAAGGGGTCGAACCAAGTTCAATAAATAGTTTCATAATTTCAATCTTCAATGTTTCTAATTTACAACTTTCTTTATTATATTTTACGAAAAAGGTAGAAATATTAATACTTATATCTTTCTGTTTAATTGATATTTAAAAAATTTTAAAAAATAATTTCTAGGGGGGCGGTGAATAAATTTTTTTCTGGAAACAGGATGGTAGGCCAAAAAAGTTTGGGAACCACTGGTCTAGCCCATGCATGAAGAATGGCTAGGTTTTTTTAAAAAACCACCTTAATTCCCGACTTCCAGACTTCTAGATTAGCCTGGAAGAGGCTGGGCCAAGTTCCCTTATATTTATGGCAAAGCGACTGCAGAATAAGCACAAAATGCCCACCAGCTAAATATATGGTAATAGGCACATTAATTACTGAAGACTAAAATATGCAGGTTAGATGAAGCCTTCAGGCTCACTATATATTTCCCATTTGGCCTTCAGTGTTCAGAATGCTTTACAATCATGTTTTGGAGGAAGGTTGAGGGGGGAAGAAGCATCTCTCTGCGGTTTGGTCCTCTTACAATTGCTGGAGATTATCTTTACTGCTTCACAACTCCTAGAAGCTGGGCAGTCATTCATCAAAGGAAACGATCAAAAGGCCCCTCAAGGAAGAGGGAGAGCGGAAAGGAACGGAAGAAGCCATTCCACTGCTATTTCTCTTCCACTATTCCCAAAAGTCTCATCCAACACTGGTGCTCTTGTCTCTTAAAGAGGAAGCATAAGTCTAGGAATACTTTCCAAAAATTAGGCCACGCGCCTTCATGTGCAAACGTGAATTCTGGGTTCTACAAAAGAGGCAAACGGCGTTCCCACTATTTCCAGAATTAACAATGACAACATAAACAATATAAACAAACAAGCCCTTTATGTATTACATGTAGATAGAATATCTCAGAACTACATGGTTCCTTTAAGTGCATGGAAGAGGTATTTTCTCTTATTTTCCTATCCATGCTCTTAATAAGAAGTCTTCACCACATCGTTGACAGCATTTCCCTTCACCAGGGGTGCTCACACTTTTCCAGCATGGGAGCTACTGATTAAAAAACCAAGTCCCAAAGATCACCTACCCAGAAATGTAAAACATATAACTATTTTCTTATTTATTTATTTATTTATATTTATTATTCATTTTTATGTACCGCTCCTTCCAGCAGGCTCGGGGCAGTTTACATAAAATGAAGTTATAAAACATCAACATTTCAATTTAATAACAACAATATAAAACAGAGCATAAAGATACACCCAACCACCCCATTTCTCCCACACTGCCATATTACCAAACATATTATCAGCCAGAAAGTAAGAAGAGAGGCTTTTGAACTGCAAGGCCATTTAATACTCAGCAAGGTAAACAAAGGGGCATGCAAAAATACATCCAACCACCCCATTTCTCCCACATTTCCATATTCCCAACATATATTTCTCAAGGAACAAAGCAAGCAGAGAGGCTTTGGAACTAAAATGCCATTTTTAAACATTAAAAATAAACAAAGAGACATGCCACAGAACAATCAAGCACCCACCCCAAAGTAAAAAGACCGACCTTTGAGATGCGGTAAGGAAATGACCCCAAAGCGTCCTTCTTCTTCTCCTCCGTCATTGCTCCTATTTCCACGCCGCCAGCATGTGTGCTGCCTCCAAGAGCTCACGAGAAGTCCGAGAGGCAGAATGGGCGCTTCTGCGCATGCGAGGAGGGCCCGCCATGCATTGCGTCATCCAGGCATGCCCCCTATGGTCTCCTACAACTCTGAGTGGCTGGAGAAGGATGGAGGGAGGAGGAGGAATCCAAAAGAGGGGGCCCATTCTGCCTCTTGGACTCTGGAGCTTTTGGAGGCGGCGCGTGAGCAAGGAGCGGGGAGGAGCAACGACGGAGGACTTCTTTGCAGCGTGCAGGGGTGCATGAAGAGGACAAACTGCAAAAAACCTGGTCAGGGGCCTGAAGATCACCAGGATGAAGCCCAAAGATCACCCTGGTGATCCCGATCACCATTCTGAGCACCCCTGCCCTTCACCATATACCGTTCCTGCAAAGGCAGAACAATGCTCCCTCCATAGGAACTGATGGGTAAAAACCACTAATGGAAGAAGGCAAAAGTACTGTAAATACTCCTCTATAAGTCTAAAAAATCCTGGGTTGACTTAGTCACAAGTCAATGTAAGCAGTAGTATTGTAGCTCTCATATATATATATATATATATATATATATATATATATGCGCGGTACAATATATATATAGGAACCACCCCCCTCTTCTGAGAGCAAAATGACAAAATGCAAGATTATAACCCTTTCTTTTTTTCTTTTTTAAAAAAATTATTGAGTTTCGAAGTAAATTATTGAGTTTTTGAACGAACCAAAGAATGCAATACCCACAAACAACAATGACACAAAGTGTGTATATGTACTTCCTACTCTGTCATCTACCACTATCTAACTTTTTAGAATTTCTTACATTTTATATAAGTCGACAAGTGAACTCTTGTATTCATATCCAAGCGTTACATTACCACATATTTCTATTTATACTCTCTTTTATATTCTTATATTTTTTCATATAGTCTGTTATTGTAGTCCGAAGCATCAACCCTTTCCACCATGGTGCCATTTGTCTGGATGGAAAATTATGGCCATTGTCTCCGAGACAATGCTTGTGCTTTCCCCTTTCCATGGAATGACCCTTGACTTATGCACTGGTCATATCAGTATCCATAATTTTGGACCCCCACACCTTCCCTTGACTTATACATGAGGTCAACTTTTCTCTCTCAGCATTACTTCGTGAACGAAGATTCTTAGGAAGGACTCATCCCACGCTTTTTACAAGCACGTTGATGACTAAAAAGGCCAATCTGAGATAGGCAAGTTCGGTTGCAGAAAGCACAGCAGAAAGTCTCCTTGGGTGATGTCCCCAAGTTGCGGTTCTTTCTGCGTTGTTGTTTCTCTTCGAGACCCGTTCGGCATGTCTTCTTGAAAGAGGCCGCAGCATTGTGGATAGTGCGTCTCCATACCTCCCGATGTGAGGCCAGGGAGGACCATTGTTGGTGATCAATCTGGCCAAGCCTGAGATGTTCTTTCAGGGAGTCCTTATATCTCTTTTTGGGGGCGCCTCTCTTGCGCTGACCGGTGGTGAGTTCACCGTAGAGTAGTATCTTTGGGGGGGCGGTGGTCCTCCATCCTAGAGACATGCCCTGCCCAGCGCAGCTGTGTTCTCAATAGCATGGCCTCAATGCTGGTGATCCCTACTTGCTCAAGGACAGCAACATTAGTCACATAGTCGGTCCAGTGTATATTTAGGATTGTGCGAAGACAGAGGAGTCGTAGGTGTTGGCGATAGGTGACCCTTTTACACAACTTATAAAATAGTCACTATGAACACAGACTGGGAGAAAAGCTACTGTTGAGAAGCTACAACACCCAGAATGGTGTTTGGATGTGCTGGAGGTGGTGATACTGGGAACTATAGTCCAAACATGTTACATATTTTAAGTACAGTAGTCTCGATTATCCAACATAAATGGGCCAGCAGAACACCAGATAAGTGAAAATGTTGGATAATAAGGAGGGATTAAGAAAAATACTATTAAATGTGAAATTGCGTTATGATTTTACAAATTAGACACCAAAACATCATGTTTTACAACAAATCGACAGAAAAAGCAGTTCAATACACGGTAACATTATGTAGTAATTACTGTATTTACGAATTTAGCCACCAAAACATTGCAATGTATCGAAACAGTTGTGGATATGGGTGGGATGCTGGCGGCGTTGAGTAATACAGAATATTGGATGAGCGAAGGTTGGATAAGCAAGACTCTACCGTACTACTAAGGCATAGTGAAGATTCGTGATGGTAATTGATGGACCCGTTAATTGCAGCCTTGAGGGCTTATCTGTCTTCTTCCCAGGTCGTCGTCTCCCCCTGAAGACGGGTTAAGACATGATTTATTTTGTCAAACATTTAGACAGAGAGATTGTTTGGCTGTTAAATTTTATTATTTTTATTAGGTCTCTCCTTCCTGACATAGTTTTATTGGCATTTTTATAGGGATTTTTGTTGTTATTATTATTCCACACACCACCTGCTCATCTTCTTGTCTGATATATGCAATCAATTTCCAGCAATGCCATACTACATTCTATATTGGACAAAAATGGACCCGTTTCTAGGCCAAATAAAAAAAAAACCATGGCCATAACCTTAAAAACTGTAATATTCAAGAATCAAGCAGGGGAAGATTGAAATCTCAATGACATTAAGATGTCAGTTCTGTTTCAGTGAGAAACAGCTGAGTAATCATTCATCAAATAGTTCAATCCCGATTTCCTGGGGCTGGAAGAAGTGCGAAAATCTACCATCCTTCATGCGGTATATTAATCAACTAAAAAAATGCAAGGAGTATTTATTTATGTTACCACCCAGTAACTGTTTTGTCAATGGCCATTTAAAGTAATTATCATTGTCTGTGTTTTTCACAGTTTAATTCATTCTGACCTGCTGTTTACAATCTGCAGCCCGTCTATACACCCACAAACCTGACATCATTTTGTGTATGTGATGAAGCTGACTACAGCCAATGGAAGCTTACACAATAACAAACTGACAGTCTACTGTTTACGTTGTAAGAGATCTGCTATAGTGGTTTGTGGTTGGACTACAGCTCAGTACACTAAGATTCGATGCTCTGTTTGGCTATGGAACTCCATTGGATGATCTTGGGGGCAAGACAACAACAAATTTATTTATTTATTTATTTGCCATGCTTCTATGCTGCTTCTCTCAGCCCGAAGGCGACTCAAGGCGGTGAACAAGCGGCAACAAGTGCCCATATACACTACATCACAAGATAAAAACAGTCATATAAAAACATATAAAATGAACACTTAAAAACTACAAAATACAAACCTCAGCTCCACAATCTTAAAATTGGTTTCCGTTTCGTCATCATAGTAATCCTTGATCTTGATTAAAGTTCATCTGCGAATGCTTGCTCGAAAAGCCAAATCTTGACTTTCTTACGAAATGTCAGGAGGGAGGGGGCCGATCTGATGTCACTAGGAAGGGAGTTCCAAAGCCAAGGAGCCACCACTGAGAAGGCCCTATCTCTCGTCCCCGCCAGGATTCAGGTGTCCCCCATCCCCAGTTGGATTATTAACTGAGATCACCCTGCTGACCAAATCACACAGTGGCCTTAATTGGTCAGTATAGATGGGCCCTGTGACTGGACATTGGGGTGCCTTCAACCTATGTAAGTGTTCATCTGAACTTACTAAACTATTTTTAAAAAACTGGATGGCCTCGATGATGAGCTTTAAGTTAACTTTGCTTTGTGTGGCTCAGGAATGGAAAAAGTAGGCTGGTACTTTGACCTCTGTTTTCCAAACTTAATTCTTGTCTTCACTAGAAATCATTAAACCCTGGGGAATAAATAATTCTGATTGACTCTATGCCCAAGATGCTAAACAAGATGTCAGCTTGGTCAGGAATCCAACCTTTTCTAGGTGGTATCACCATTTAAACAATAATAAATGACTTTAACCACATATTTTCAGGATATATTTCCTGGACCAGTGTCTGGTCGTTGTGATGGGCTGGATGAGGGCTAATCAGCTGAAGCTTAATCCTAACAAGACAGAGGTCCTCCAGATCAGCCGCTTGGTGGATTGGGAAATAGGGTGACATGACAACCTGTGCTTGATGGGGTTACACTCCCCCTGAGAACACAGGTCCGCAGTCTGGGGATTCTTTTTGACTCAGCACTGATGCTTGCTGCTCAGATGTCAGCAGCAGCCAGAAGGGCCTTTGCGCAATTAAAGCTTCTGTGCCAGCGGTGACCATACCTCAAGAAATCTGACTTGACTATGGTGGTCCACATCTTAGTTATCTCCAGGTTGGACTACTGTAATGCAGTCTATGTGGGGCTGCCTTTGAAGATGGCCCGGAAACTGCAGTTAGTGCAAAGTTTGGCAGCCAGTATGTTAACTGGAGTGAATTACAGGAAGCGGTCAACCCCGCTATTCAAACAGCTCCGCCGCTGATAAGTTTCCAGTCTCAATTCAAGGTGCAGGTTATCATCTATAAAGCCCTAAACGGTTCGAGACCTACCTGCCTATCTTCGTGACTGCATATCTCCCTGCAAACCTGTGTGATCTCTACAATCTTCTGGGGAGACTCTCCTCTCACTCCCACCCCCTTCACAAGCGAGGTTGGTGGGAACAAGGAAGAGGGCCTTCTCGGTCCTCACAACTGCTTTGCACCAGCCCACCCACCTGAACCCAGAAACTATGTACTATTTCAGGCTACTGATTGCTTGCTTGATGTTTGTTTTTATACTGTGTTATATTGTTTGTTTGTTTTATGATGCTGTTTTATGAATTTTAATGTATTATATTTTAACGATATTGACTGGGCTTGTAAGCCGTCCCGAGTGCTCTCAGGGAGATGGAGGCAGGATAGTTGCTATATTAACACTACGTATTTATCATGTTTTCACTTGGAAATTACAACATTAAACTTACTTATAGAACCAGACATTCTCAGAGCAGTGGTGGGCAACCCGTGTCACTTCAGATGTTGTTGGACTGCAGCTTCCATCCATTAGGACAGTGTTTCCCAACCGGTGTGACGCGGCACACTACTGTTCCGTGAAGGATCAGCTGGTGTGCCGCGAAAAACGTCTCCCCCCGTTTCTCCCCCTCCTGCCGAACTCCTGCTGCTTGGGGGAGGAGGAAAAGGAGGAGGAAGGGCCGGGCGGCGGCGAAGAAAAAGAGGAAGGGGCTGAGGCGCCGCCTCCTTTGGCCGTTTACCCAGCCTCCAATCGAGGGAGGGAGGAGGGAAGGGTGGCGTCGCTTGGGCCCCGCCCCCTTCCCAGCGGCAGAAGCTTGCTCCTGCCTGATTGAGTCATGGCGGGAGTCATGGCGGAGGGCAGCCCCTGTCCCCGGCACCGCTCTCCGCCATGACTCCGGCCCCTCGCTCATTGAGGCCGCACGGAGGAGCATGAGCTTCAGCCCATCCACCGCTCATGCTCCTCCTCCTCTGCACGGCCTCAGCGAGCGAGGGTGGGAGTCATGGTGGAGAGTGGCCCCCGTCCCCAGCCTCGCTGAGGCCACGCAGAGGAGGAGAAGCATGAGCGGTGGACGGGCTGAAGCTCATGCTCCTCTGCGCAGCCTCAGCGAGCGAGAGGCCGGAGTCATGGCAACCTTCTCACTCTCCCCCGCTGCCCCTTTTGCCCGTGAGCCACTACCCGTGGCAATGAGAGCGGCTGAGGCTGGCGGCGGGACCCTGGGCCGGAGCCTAGGCTTGGTGGCGGTCCTCGGCCTGCTCTACTGCCTGAGGGGCCCGCTTGCCAAGTTTGGTCCAGATCCATCATTGTTTGAGTCCACAGTGCTCTCTGGATGTAGGTGAACTACAACTGCAAAACTAAAAGTCAATTAACAATATGTATTACTGTGTTAGAGTGTCATTTTGTGTCATTTTGGTTGGTGGTGTGCCCCAAGATTTTTTTAATGTTAAAAGTGTGCCGCGGTTTAAAAAAAAGTTGGGAAACACTGCATTAGGACATTATGGTGGGAGTTGCTGTCCAACAACATCTGAAAGGTCACAAGTTGTTCATACAAAGTGTTTCTCGATCACCGTCAGTAAAACTGACTCAGAAAAGAGTTACAACTCAGATTGAAGGGAAGGGCTAACATTTTATTCTTTTACGGGACAGAAGCCTGCCTGCATGCACTCAACTTTCCTTCCACTATACCTACTTGCAAATAGTGCACTTATCTTTTTTACCAATGACCCTAACCTATAGAAACTGCTAACTGATCTGTTTCTGCTGCCCTTTCGAAGGAAGCAAGAGGTTACTCTCCAGAAAGCAATTTCCTGCAGATACACTGTGGCACAAAACCGGCAAGATTAAAGTAAATCAATATTAACTTCTTTCAAACTGTGTTCAGCATAGCCATTGAATCAATTACAAATCCAATTTTAGTTAAAGTAGCAAAGTTGCCCAATTAGGCTTGCTCCCAAAAAAGCAAAAGCTTGCAAAAAGGGCCTTATAGCTCTGATGAACCAGAGAAGGTCTGGCCTGCATCTCCACAAGAAAAAGAAATTAAAGACTCAACTGTATGGCCTGCAGAAGCTAATATTAATACTAAGAGAAAGTTAAGAGTGTACTGGCATAAGGCTGGGGTTGGGAAATGATGATGGGTCTAGTGGCCAAAGGGCCTGGCAAAAATGACAATGAAAAGGACAACCATCTGCAGATTTGGAAGCCCGCCTTAAGTAGATGCATAAAGGGTATGGTCCTAGCCAGGGCCGGACTAAGGTAATTTAAAATGGTAAGCAAACATTATTTTGGCGCCCCCTCGCTCTCCGGCCTCGTGGAGCGTGCGCATGCACGCCGGGCGCGCATGCGCTGGGCCAGCTAGTTCTGCGCGTGCGCCATTGCTGCGGAGGGACTCCAGATGGACCGAGATACCAATCGCCCTAAGTGAGGCCGAAAAGGAGGAACTTTTTGCAGCTGGAACGGAGCCGGAGCATTTTGGGCAATTGGCATCTCAGTCCAGCTGGAGTCCCTTTGCAGCAATGGCACATGCGTGGAACCTGGCCGCCAGATGTGCCCCTCACTACGTGGCGCCCTAAGCGGGTGCTTACTTTGCTTAATGGTAAATCCGCCCCTGGTCCTAGCCTGTTAGATCAGTGTTACTTCTCTCTCTAACAGGTTACCTCTGTTGTAAAAACTCAAAATGACGACTTCTGATAGGAAGGAGGGAGCAAGCTTGTTTTCTGCTGCCCTGGAGACTAGGATGCAGAACAATAGCTTCAAACTACAGGAAAGGATCTTCCACCTGAACATGAGGAAGACCTTCCTAACTCAGAACTGTTCACCCTGGAGTGTGGTAGAGGCTCTTTCTTTGGAGCCTTTTAAACAGAGGCTAAATGGCCATCTGTTGGGGGTACGTTGCGATTTTCCTCCTTCTTGGCAGAGGGTTGGACTAGATGGCCCATGGGGTTTCTTCAAACTATGATTCTAACTATCAGCAGAACTATTCACCAGAATATCTAAGTCCTGAACATGAAGATTCTGGTAGAGACCTTTGGGTAGAAAATAATGGTTTGTCATTTGGGAGTTGTAGTTGCTGGGATTTATAGTTCACCTATAATCAAAGAGCATTCTGAACTCCACCGATGATGGAATTGAACCAAACTTGGCACATAGAACTTCCATGACCAACAGAAAACATTGGGATAGTTTGGTGGGCATTGACCTTAAGTTTGAGAGTTGTAGTTCACCTACATCCAGAGAGATCTGGGTTCTCAATGAAAGATCTGGATCAAACTTGGCATGGATACTCAATATGCCCAGATGTGAACACTGACATTTGGGGAAAACAGACCTCGACACTTGGGAGTTGTAGTTGTTGAGATTTATAGTCCACCTACTATCAAATAACATTCAATGATAGAATTGGGCCAAACTTCCCACACAGAATTCCCATGCCTTAAAGCAGGGCTGCCCAGGAAGTCGATCGCGATCGACCAGTCAATTGCGGGACCGAAGGAGGTCGATCGCAGCCGGATAGGGCGCTTCTCAGAGGGGGGTGGAGCCAGTCCACACCAAACCCCCGGCTTCGGCACTCCCAGCAGCTGCTCCAGCCTTGAGGAGGGCAGGGCCAAGCCAGCCTTGTGCTAGCTATGCCACCACTGGCTTGGCCCTGCCCTCCTCAAGGCTGGAGTAGCTGCTGCTAGTGCTGAAGCCAGAGGGGGCGGAGCCAGGCTGCAACAAGCCCCGCCCCTGCTCCGCCCTGCTTCTCTCTCGTCCAGAAGCAAACGTGGACGGTGCGCAGCGCAGAAGGTAGATCTTTCTGACTTGGTTTTATTATAAGTAGCTCACATGCTGAAAAAGTGTGGGCACCCCTGCCTTAAAGGAACTTGCTTGAGTGAGCCCCCCTCTGGCCTCACACAATCTCCTCGTCTGCACTTGCACACCATGTTGTTATGCGCCGAGCATACCTGTTCCCCCCTCCCCGCTTGGAGTCTCAGAAACAGCCTTCCCCTTGGTTGAGGGGACAGCTGAGAGGCTGGACAATCACAATGGAGGAGGGCTTTTGGTGGGATGGTTCACCTTCTGTTTCCAAAAAGGAAGAGAAGAACGGGCGGAGAGATCTTCACCTTCTCTGCCAAAGGGGTTCCTAAGACCATCAGAAATCTATGTTTTCTGATGGTCTTTAGTGACCCCACTGAAACCCCCTTGCAACCCATCTAGGGGTCCCAACTCCCAGGTTGAGAAATGCTGCATTACAGGGAAGTTCATAACCTTGATACAGTGGGTTCTCAATATCTACTGGGGTTTGGTCCCCCGTAGCCACAAAAATCAATGGTTGCTAAGTTCTGTTGTATATACTGTGAGCAAGTAAAGTGGTATCGCTTATATAAAAAGGCAAAAACCGTTTTTATTATTTATTTATTTATTTCAATTTTTGACTGTCACTCCCGGAGGCTCGGGGCGGTTTACATAAGAGATAGAATGAGTAAAACATAATATAAGAAGTTAGTTTAAAAGATCATTAATCAAAAGCCTGCTTGAATAGGTGGGTCTTGCATGCTCTGGGGAAGGTGTACAGATTGTGCAGAGCACGAATCTCCAACGGCAAGGCATTCCATAACACCGGGGCAATGATTTAAAAGGCCCTCCGCCGAGTTGTAGTTAGGCGGAAAGATCTTAAGCTGGGGATGTCCAAGAGGTTCTGGTCCTCTGATCGCAGTGATCTTGGGGGGTTGTATGGGACTGGGCGATCCCTTAGATACACTGGCCCCAGACCATGTAAGGCCTTGAAAGTGAGAACTAGCACCTTGAAAGTGATCCGGAATTCAATTGGTAACCAGTGCAGATCCCGGAGTATAGGTGTTATACGACAACTCGCAGGCTCCCCTGCAAGAAGTCGGGCTGCGGTATTCTGCACTAGTCTAAGTTTCCGGATCAGAGTCAATTATATGGGGAAAAATCATCATGGAATAATTACATGAGTAAAGAGCGTTACAGTATTCAAGTCGTGAGATGACCGTGGCTTGGATTACTGTGGCCAGGTCGTTCTGGGACAGATAGGGAGCCAGATGCCTCGCCTGACGAAGATGGAGAAACGCAGTTCTGCTGACACTGGAGACCTGGGCCTCCATTGACAGCAGAGGGTCCAAAAGGACTCCCAGGCTTTCTACTGATGATGATGGGCGTAGTGCCTCACCACCCAGGGTCAGTAGTTGGATATCCCTATCGCCCGGACGGCCCAGCCAAAGGATCTCCGTTTTTGCCGGATTCACCTTCAACCTGCTGGCCCGCAACCATCCGGTAACGGCTTCAAGGCAGAGATGGAAATTATTGGGTACGAAGTCCGGCAGGCCCTCCATCCTCAGAATGAGCTGAGTGTCATCAGCGTACTGGTGGCACTCAAGCCCAAAGCTACGTGTGTAGCAACCCCGTTCTCATTCGTGCCGGGGGGGCAGGGGGCTGCCCCGGGGGTCCCGCTTGCATTAGGGCCAATTGAGGCTGATGGGGAGACAGATGAAGGGGATGATGAGGCAGCTGGGCCTTCATCTCCCACGGAGAGTTTGGAATGGGATGATGGCTGGCCCGATGGGTATGAAAGCTGGGAAAGTCAGGCTGACACTGAGGATGCTGATTCAGATAATCAGTATGAGAGACCAGGTGGTTTCGGTTCGCAAGAAAGGGTCAGGGAGATAGTGGAGGATGAGCCCATGGAAGCTGAAAGGGAGTCTGGCTCTCACGAAGATAGCGACCCAGGTGCTGGGAGGCAAGGACAGAGCTTTGATAGAAGACGGAGCATTGAGTCCAGTAGGAGGGAATGGCGCAGAAGCCTAGAGCGCCGTGGGTCTCACAAAGGGAATTAAGTATGGGATCCGTGGGACCAAGCGTTTGCACCCTAGCACAACACAGCACTTTAGACTGGTCAGTTGGCAAATTGGTGGTTAAGATCTAAGACTTTGGATGGAACATTGTGTTTTTTTTTATGAAATCGTCTTTATTGATTTTAAAAATAAAAACACAAAATTTGACAACAACATAAAACACCTCTACAACATTGTAGACATTGCTAAACATAAACAAACACTTAAACTAATAAACATTAGACAATTACACGAGTACTTCCTGCCCGCATCCCCGCCACTCTGTAACACTCTATATTGTGTTACCTACATAGCTCTTATTTTTGATCTAAAATAATAATAATAATTATTATTAACCGGTGTCTCAAAGATTAAACATCATCATCTTTTTCAAAGAATATATATAAGAATACAATAGGCAAAAGAAAGAATTGTTCACAGAGTATCATCTAGCCACAGCTCTGGATGGAACATTGTTTTAATGGTGATGAATGTATATGATGTTTTTAATATTAACTGTATTTTAATGTATTGAATTCTAGGTGTATTTTAATGTATTTTAATTTTAACTGTGTTTTACTATGTATTGTGTGGCATCGAATTGTTGCCGTCTGTTAGGCCGCACTGAGTCCCCCCTCGGGGGTTGAGAAGTAGCGGGGTATAAACACTGGAAATAAATAAATAAATATTGCTCGGTCACTTCTGATCTGAAGGGAGTGAAGCGAGTGAAGATCCACGGAGCCAGGATTGGGGCTCGTGTTTGCCAAGAAGTTTCTTGGGCCTTTGATTCCTTGAACTTTGCTTTGTTTGAATTGCCACGGACCAAGTCTGTTTTGATCCGCATTGCTTTTGCGGGAACTCTTGCCAAGCTTTTTGCCTTTGGATTTACCTAAGAACTCTTTACCATTTTGATTGAACCTTTTGATACTTTTATGGACAATTTACCTTTTCACCTGTTTTTTATTATTCAATAAATAGTTAGCTGATTACCGTCTCTGTGTGTGTGATTAAGGGGCTGGGCCGAGACCCTGCATTGTGACAACGTACCAGCTGAGCGAGTGGTCGTATGTAGATGTTAAATAACAAAGGGGAGAGTATGGTGTATTTTGTATTCATTTTGCTTTTTTAAAAAAAAAATCAAGCTGTGGATGGTTGGGTCCATGGATGCAAAATCAGTGGATATGGAATACGAACCTGACACATTGAGAACGTCAGTAGAGCTGGCCCCAAGCTTTGGAAAAACAACTGATTTCTGCAGCAGCGGGCCCCACATCCCACATATTTCCTACCAGAATGTTGATAATCAGACAGAAGCGGCATTCTTCAGTAGCGACAATACAATGAATTCTTTGCGCGCAACTGTGCATTCTGGGTGTGCACACAATGCTGGCTATTCATCTGGAATGATAATCTTTTTCATCAGATCACTCTTGGGCCTGCCCTGACCCTTTCGGCTAAGGTTTCATTATAGACTTCAGCTGCAGAGCCAAAAAAGAAATTCACTTTAAAACCTTTCCTATTTAATCTCCACTCGGGCAATTTTTTCTCCACAGCGGGGACCTGTCTCGCTAGCAGGACAAAACCAACCTTTACCTGACCTCATAAAACCAACAATCCCAACCTGCGGCCACCCCCCTTAGTCCAAGGCAATGAGCGGGGAGTTTCTGCCACATAGTTAAAGGGAAATTTATCTTTGAAAGAAACCCATGGTTTAAGCCTATCTGACATTTAAGGGGGGAAACCAACTTAATCCAGTAGCCTGAAAAACCTCGCATTAGAAATTTGAAGGAACGATAAAGAAGATTAATGCCTCCAGGAACAAGAGAGTTTATCCAGCATCAAGAAAAACAAACACACACTCACACAAATCTCACAGGCTTGACACTCTGCTTCCCCGGAGGCGTCCACAAATGTCACCAATTGCATGATTAAAGGCAACTATTTTTCCCTCTATGGGTCTTAACCCAACGTAGGCTGTTTGCAGTCCTATTCAGGGCAGCAAATGGTGAGGGATAATGGGAGCTGCCGTCCAACAATATCCGACAACCACACAATTCCCACCTAAGAACACAAATTTTAATCCTGTCCTCCCACAAATAATGTTTCATATGCAATTAATGTTTTAACTGTTTTTAATGATACAGTAAGAGTCTCGCCTATCCAGCATAAACGGGCCGGATAAATATTAGATAAGCGAAAATGTTAGATAATAAGGAGGGATTAAGAAAAAGCCTATTAAATATCAAATTACATTACGAATTTACAAATTAAACACCAAAACATCATGTTTTACAACAAATCAACAGAAAAAGCAGTTCAATACACGGTAGCGTTATGTAGTCATTACTGTATTTACGAATTTAGCACCAAAACATTGCAATGTATTGAAACTGCTGTTGGATGATACAGAACGTTGGATGAGAGAAGGTTGGATAAGCGAGACTCTACTGTATATGTTTAATGTTTACACATACTAGTTTATCGTCTAATTATCCCCATTTCAATGTTTAATTCTTTCATTATAAGTTTACTGTTATTATTGCGTATTCTTTTGTATTATTCCTGATGTTATTTGTTTATGTTGCAAGACATTGAATGTTTGCCTGTTTTGGTGCTGTAAACCAACCTGAGTCTTTTTTGAGAAAGAGGTGCAGTCTAGAAATAAAGTATTATTATTTGTGTGTAGGAGTCAGAGGGGCAGTCTGCATTCAATTATTAATTAACTAATTAACCAAATGCATTTCTGCATTTTCTCCCAACTGACAGGGGCTTTCAAGGCATGTATATACCTGCACAGGAGGGAATTTTAATTTTGATACATTGAAATTTAATTTTGATACATGTTAATAATAAATTATTCATAAAATCTGAGTTTCCAGACACAACATTGTTAATTATTGGAAGTATTTATCAACTGTTTTCTGCATACCATGAGTCCAATGTAAAGTAAAATGAGGTATAGAAAAACAGTATTTTGTAACACCTTTTTAAAAATTAAAAAAAAGTTATAAAAACCAAGGAGCAACGATAATTGTATGTTTTAACGACCTGCCCAAAGCACATCTAGGATGAATCCAGTCCAGGGATTTCCACAATCAAAGCACTGCTGCAGACAAAGCCCTAAATCATATATTTATTAATCTCAACCTCAACTTCATCTGCGGAGGCCCTGCTTTTGGTCCTGCCTTCCTCGCAAATGTGATTGGTGGGGACGAGAGACAGGGCCTTCTCAGTGGTGGCCCCTCAGCTATGGCACTCCCTTCCCAGTAACATTAGATCAGCCCGCTTCCTCCTAGCCTTCAGAAGGAAAGTAAAAAACTTGGCTTTGGGATCAGGCTTTTTGGAGAATAGTGCATTGCAACAACAGTTTTGGAATATGTGCAATGACTATGTAACGAACGGCTTGGAATATGATTATGGGTGGTGTGATTTTAATATGGAATGGAATGTTTTTAAATGCTTATTATGTATTAATTTTAATGTTACTAGAACTGCATGTGTTTTAAGGCATTGAATAATTGCCTATGTGTAAGCCACCTGGAGTAGAGAAAGGTGGGCTATAAATAGGGTAAATAAATAAATAGGGTAAATAATAAATAAATAAATAAATAATATTACAAGCAGGAGAAAGTGGCCTATAGGCATTTGTGGCTTTTTACAGGTTAATACCAGCACCATGACCTAAGCTCGGTTTTCTCTCTTGCCAGGTTTAAAGCCAGGATATGAAATATTTCGCAAAACGCTCTGATGCATCAGGACTTGGATATTTAACCAACCAGTTCAGACTTGAGAGCAAAAATCATGCACAGAGTAGCAAAGTATCATAATCCCCTTAAGACTGGCTGTTTTCATTAGCATAAACTCCAGAGAGCATGCAAAAGGCCATTCTTCTGAATACACATGAGAGAGAGAGAGAGAGAGAGAGAGAGAGAGAGAGAGAGAGAGAGAGAGAGAGAGAGAGAGAGAGAGAGAAGGGGAAGGGAGGAAAGATGGATGAGTGCATATATAGACTGACATGTCAAAGTATCTCCAACCTGTAATGGCTTTTGATACAGAAGAAAAGATGATTTATGTGTGTTCAAACTGATATGTGTTATGCACATATCTATACAAATACGCTTGGCTCTGAAATTGAAAATGAAAATTAATGGTCCACTTTTCCTTAATGTGAACACTGTGGCCTCTCGGTGCTTTTGCTTACTCAATAGGAAAGCTGATTATATAGAAAAGATGTTGCAGAAATCCAGTTCTACATGGGAGTGAAGCAAGTTGCCAAAACGTTCCATGGCATAAGGAAGAGAATAAAAACTGAGCTATTGTTTACTTAGGGAAAAGTAACCCATAATCTTATTATTTATTTATTTACTTACTTTATTTATATTCCGCTCTTCTCACCCCAAAGGGGACTCAGAGCGGATTACAGCACACATACTTGCAGACATTCCCTGCAGTTCAACATATGACATATAAACATGTGACATTTATCACAGTACAGTACAGTACATACATTTTTGACACATTACACACATATATAGACAAACAGAGGCAAACTTTCTGGCCACCAGGGGGAACTGACGCACTCCTAATCTCTCAGCATTTTTCCAGCGTCCCTTTGTTGTTCCTTCCGCATTCCTCAGCGATTCCTGAGTTCTTTTTTAATGGCCTCATAAATCAGTCAAAATTTGCCTCCCCACTTTAATGTGGTACCTTTATCTCCTACTTGACAAATCCAACTGTCTTTCAGGCTGCAAAGGTCGGCAGCAGGCTAAACTTAAGGTCGAGAACCCACCTCGACCCAGGCAGGCCTCGAACTCATGACCTACTGGTCAGAGAGATCTTATGAAGCAAACATTTAGCCAGCTGCGCCACATTCCCGGTGCTAATCTTCTGGATATTGCTTGACTCCAATTCCCATAAGCCCCTGTCAGCATGGCCAAAAGTCAAGGATAATGGGGGGCAGCTACAGGCCAACCAAATCTTAGGGATCGCAGGTTCACCAACTCCGCTTAAATCTAATCACCAGCACGCATAAAATCAGGGTGGCAAAAAAAGTTTTTCATTATTGTTTCAGTGCACAGACAAACAAAACTAAAACTGTATTCTAAGTCTTTAGTCCTGAGCTCAAGGCTACTGAACAGAAACTACCAGTTCCTAGAACAAGACTGAAAAAGAGTAATATCTTTTATCTTGGATTGATGCTATTCTAATTTCACAATATTGCATTAAATCAGTGGTTCACAACCTTTTTTTTTTTTGACCAGGGACCACTTTGAACAGGAACCACTTGACCAGGTGCCACTTGACCAAGCACCACTTTGACCAGGGACCACTTGATGAGGGACCACTTTGACCAGGAACCAGTTTGACCAGGGACCACTTTGTACGAAAAGGGTTACAAATCAGTTTTTGGTCAACTTTAGATTTGGTTTGGTTATTTGGGGTGCTAATTCAGAAAACTGCATTGGATAGACCACATCCGTTCTAGTTTCTGATAGAGAACATATAAGCCATCCAGTAGTTGCCATCTGCTTGGCCACAGAAAACCATATTTAATAATCTAGAGCTGATGGGGTCTATCCAATGCAATTTTCTGAATCTGTACCCCCAAATAACCCCAGGAACGAAGATATCAAGGAGTCCCTGCTTCCAAGTGCCACATGGAACGGCTCCATTCAGGAGGAGGAGGAAGAAGAAGCAGTTAGGAGGCTTGTTGCACTTTACGTGGGTAGTCAGCCTCTCCCCTCCTGACATCCCCATTGCCTTCCATGGAAACCAAAATCCATAGATGCTTATGTCCCATTACATATAAAGTGGAGTAAAATGGTGGCAAAATTAAAGTTTGCTTTTTGGAATGCTTTTAAGCCATGCCTGATTGAATCTGTTGATATGATATTCGTGGATACAGAGGGCCAACTGTGTATACGCAATGAAGAAAACATGAACAAGGATAATGGAAGATAATGGACAAGAGGTGGTCTCCGAGGGCTCCTCATTAGTTTGTGGAGTTCCGCAAGGGGCCATTCTCTCCCCTCTGTTATTCAACATCTACATGCAGCCGCTTGCACAGCTGGTGCGGAGTTATGGGCTGGAGTGCCACCAGTACGCTGACGACACCCAGCTCATTCTGAGGATGGAGGACAGGCCGGGATCCATCCCCGATAATTTCCAACATTGCCTCGAGGCCGTTACTGGATGGCTGCGAGCCAGTAGGTTGAGGGTGAATCCGGCGAAGACGGAGATCTTGTGGTCGGGCCGCTCAGGTGGTGTAGATGTCCAGCTTCCAACCCTGGACGGTGTGGCGCTATGCCCATCGCCTTCCATTAAGAGCCTGGGGGTCCATCTGGACTCCCAGCTGACCATGGAGGCCCAGGTCTCCGCGGTCAGCAAGGTTGCTTTTTTCATCTGCGACAGGCTCGGAGGCTGGCCCCCTATATCTCCCGGAATGACCTGGCCATGGTGATCCAAGCTACGGTCATCTCAAGGCTGGGTTACTGTAACGCGCTTTACGTTGGCCTTCCTTTGTTGGCGACCCGGAAGCTCAAGCTGGTGCAGAACACTGCCGCCCGGCTCCTGTCTGGAACCCCAGCAGGCCGCCACATCACACCTGTTTTGCAGGATCTGCACTGGCTCCCGATCGAGCACCGGATCTCCTTCAAGGTGTTGGTTCTTACCTTTAAGGCCTTGCATGGCCTGGGGCCAGCGTACTTGAGGGACCGACTCACCCCATACTGTCCCCTGAGATCACTATGCTCTGAGGATGCTAATTTGTTAGAGATACCCTCGCGAAATCGGCTAAACTGACATCTACTCGCCGGAGGGCGTTCTCCGTTATAGCTCCTACGCTGTGGAACGCCTCCCGGCTGGAACGCGGGCTATAAAGGACCTGCTCTCGTTTAGACGCGCCTGCAAAACTTATTTGTTTAAGCAGGCCTTCGGTGAGTAGGTCCTGCCCATGTTCCGCTTTAGCCGCTGTCCTGGGGTGTCACGTTGTCTAATTTCTGAACTGTACCTGGGGGTTTTGTATTTTGCTGTTTTAACTGTTTAATTGTCTTAGATGTTTTATCGCATTGCTTGTGTGTAGTTGTACCTTCGGTTCCTGTGAGCCGCCGCGAGCCTCAGGGAGTCGGCGGCATAGAAGCCCGAATAATAAATAAATAAATAAATAAAAACTAGGAGGAGGAAAAAAAGAAAATGATGAAGGACAAAGGGAAGATGAAGGAGAGGAAGATTTCGGAAAATGCTGAAATACAGACTTCATCAAGAAAACAGAGGTTCAGAACCTAACTGCAGATACTGCAATGGTTAAAAGGAAATGACGGGAAGGGTGTAAATTGTGCTGAACATGGGCAGCGCATGGAAGCACTATAGAGCTCGAGAAGGATCTTTATAGCTGCTGTGTGAGTCACAGAGAACACGAAGAAGAATTTGCTTTTTGGATGACAGTTCCCTGAATCTCCCATTTGGAGTTTTGACAGTTACGGTGTTAAAAAACAAAAACAAAATCCAAATGCTGCACAGAATACTTGGATGTGACTTTGTATCATATAGGTATAATAGTATAAGGCAACTTGAGAATCATTGAGCATCCTTTAGAAATAAGAACGCTCCAACACACCGCCTTTACAGGCTACTCCCTCCTCTCATTTCTGCACCAGAACCATTCACTTAGTGACCTCCTTCCCACACACATAAAGACTTATTTCATTTTGCCAACAAACATCTTTTCTACTACTGTCTCCAGCAGTTTGAATACGGCTTGTGCTATATTGCCTTGACCCCATTCAATATGGTTGCAGCTGTATTCACTGGAGTGCAGGCATAATTCTAGCAAAGCAAGGTTAAATGTAAAAGAGGAGGTGAAGGTGGCGCTGCCGGAGAAGGAGGCAGGAAAAAAGCCCAGAACAAAAACCATACATTGTTTACCAATGAACTAAAAGTTGGAAGTCACAATCCCCACCTGCTACATAGGTAAGCATGTCCTGATGTGCAGCCCTTATACGTCAAACCTCGCAATTTACGTTCTAAGTAGCTACCTTTTCTATAAGCAAATGGACAATAGAGGTGTTGAATGTGCTCTTGTCATCAGATTCATTTAATGATCCTTTTTTTTTTTTTAACGTCCTGAAGTGTTCACTAAAGTTTTGAAACTCACCCTCTGGTTTGATTCAATTTATTATTATAAATGGGTTCAAATAATGTTAGCGCTCTTGCGAGGTCCCTGTTTTCTGATTGTATGTATTAAATGGATTCGGATTGGTATGGGAATCCGATCTAGGGATTAAAATAGAACAGAAATGATGAGGCTTAATTTGGAAAACCCAAGCATATAAATCAATTTCAGCATGAAACAGAAAATATTTTGAAAAATACGCATAGGAGGTACTACTATCCACTTATTATCCACTTAAACTACAATCAATCAAAACTTTATTACGGGGTATGTCTTATCACAGACGAAAGAATTCTAACATCAGTAGTAAACTACACAGAATTCACCATAATCCCTTAAGGCCTGGCAGAAATCTAAACGATGGGCTGTTGGACAAAATGTGGAAAAATAGGGGGTTACAATCGGGGGTTTAGCTATCCACTTATTAGCACTACACAGAATTAAATCATGTCGGAGAAAATGTGGAAAAATAGGGGTTTATAGGAGGTTTGGCACAGCAGGTTAATCACCAACTGCAGCAAATCTTGCCAACCGAAAGGTTGACAGTTTGAAGCCAGGTCAGGGTGAGCTCCTGACCTTTAGCCCTGCTCCCGCCCACCTTGTTAGTGCCTGGGGGAATCCTTTGTTAGTACCTGGGGGAATCACCTCTCAACAAAGGAGTCCCCTAAGCACTAACAAGCCACACCTAAAAACTGTCAGACCATCAAATGCTAATCAAGGTGGCCAATTGAAACATTCACACCTAGCTCCAACAGACAAGAGTTCTTTCTCCCACCCTGGACGTTCCACAGATATATAAACCCAATTTTCCTGGTTTCCAACAGATCTCACAACCTCTGAGGATGCCTGCCATAGATGTAGGCGAAACGTCAGGAGAGGATGCTTCTAGAACAGGGGTGTTCACACTTTTTCAGCATGTGAGCTACTTATAAAAAAAACCAAGTCAAAATGATCTACCTACCCACTACTCAGAGAGCCATAAAAGCAAAATATTTGGAAATTTATTTCAGCGAGAGCCATATAATATATTTTAAGACTGAATTCAACTAAATGTGAGTATAATAAGCCCCTGAATTTATTCATAATAATGATGATAATAATATTCATTCAGCCTCTGCTACTACTACTACTAATAATAATAATAGTAACAACAACAATAGGTTCCTAGAGTAGAAGGAGACCTCCAAAGGCTAACCAGTCCAACCTCCTTCTGCCATAAGGGAAAAACACAATCAAAGCATTCCTCACAGATGGCCATTCAACCTCTGATAATAATAATAAGAATGGGTTCCTAGAATAGGAGGTGACCTCCAAGGGCCATCCAGTCCAACCTCCTTCTGCACCTGGGCAGCGTTGGGAGCCTGCGGGGCAGGACTGAGCTTCCCTCCCGCCCTGCCTGCGATCTACCAGGATGCCCTACGCCAGTGTTTTTCAACCTTTTTTGAGCTGCGGCACATTTTTTACATTTACAGAATCCTGGGGTGCACCACCAACCAAAATGACACAAAATGACACTCTAACACAGTAATACATATAGTTAATATGTTTTTTAATGTATTTATACACTCAGTGTGAAACCTGGACCTGTTTCGATGAACACAACATAGATATCCTGGCAGGAATGGCAGAAAGACACAAACTTCCCACACAGAACTCCCATAACCAAGAGAAAATACTATAAAGCTTTGGCAGGCATTGACCTTGGGTTTTGGAGTTGTAGTTCACCTATATGCAGAGAGCACTGTGGACTCAAACAATGTTGGATCAGGACCAAACTTGGCATGAATACTCAATATGTCCAAATGTGAACACAGATGGAGTTGGGGGAAAATAGACCTTGACATTTGGGAGTTACAGTTTCTGGGATTTATAATTAACGCACAATCAAAGAGCATCCTGAACTCTTGCAACAATGGAATTGAACCAAACTTGGCATATTGAACTCTCATTACCAACAGAAAGTACTGAAAGGGTACTGTACAGAAAGTACTGAAGGTGGACTCAAACAATATTATGTTATGTTGTTGTTTGTTTTCTATCCAAAATCACAATGTTGGAAGGAGGCTCACCACTTTAAGGTCCCTAAAACAGGCATGGGAAAACTTAGGCCCTCTGGGTGCTTTGGACTTCAACTCCCACCATTCCTAATAGCCTGAGGCCCTTTCCTGCTTAAATGGCTGGGGGGGAGAGCCGGAGGCTGCTAGGAATGGTTGGAGTGGGAGTCCAAAACACCTGGAAGGTCCAAGTTTCCCCATGCCAGCTTTTGACAGAGACCTCCCCCTTCCTCTTCGCGCCCTTTCTTCCCCCTCCTGCCGAACACTTAATTTTTCTTCTACACTGCCGCTTCTGTTGCCATTTTGATCCGAGGGGCAGCATGAGCATGTTCAGAGGGGAAGGGGGAGGAAGACATGACCCGTGCGGGCGCTACTGCGCAGACCTGCCCCAGAGCAAAGCGAGGCAAAGCAAGCAGAGCAAGGCTGGGAAGAAGGGAGCCCGAGTGGAGAAGAAAAAGTGTTCGGCAGGAGGGGGAAGAAAGGGTATTGGAGGTCCCAATTTCCCACGGCACACCTGATGATCGCTCACGGCACACTAGTGTGCCACGGCACACTGGTTGGGAAACACTGCCCTACGCGATCTACCAGTACATTGCGTTCTACCTAATGAGCACCCCTGTTCTAGAACATGGCCATATAGCTCAAAAAACCTACAACAGCCCAACCCAGTGATTCTGGCCATGAAAACCTTCGACAATACATACTGCAATAAATATATGTAATTGATGGAATTAAAAGAAGTAGAAGTTATAGATCTGGCTGATCTGTATTTTTGAAATGCTGTGTAAATGATAGGTGTGTGTATGGGGGGAAAACCTCAATCAACCCCCCCCCCCCCCACCACCACCACTTCTCATTCCTTCCCTGGTACTCCTGCCAGTTTTCCTGACAGGCAGATCCATATCCCCGACCTACTTTACTTGAAGAAAACTACAGCACCTGAATCCCAACAAGCTTCCTTCTATTCCCACTCTGCTGAGCAAAGGGCTCATGCTTCGTAGGAAAGAGGACGGTACAACTTTAAGAGAGCACTCCAGAAACTGTCAGCCTACCAGGGCTGCCTTATGTGCAAGGCATGAGTGATGGCCATCATATTAAAAATGTCAATTCTGCATGAGGCTTTAATAGCCACAGCTGTAAAAGCCACACAGCATTTGACCAGTTTCCATCTGATGCTTCCGACAGCCAATGGAGAACTGTATTTCATGTTCCTTTAGAGTGCATTTACAGCTGTCAAGACTGTAAGGATTGCAAGAACTTCAAACTAGACGCTTAAACCCAGCTATTTATTTTTAAAACATCCCATTTGTAGGAGCCCTGCTGCCTGATTTCTGGACCCGTGAGTCATCAACAGTGGAGATGTGAACCATGTATAATCATTCATGTAATTGCGACAGGCAGCAACAGACCAGGGGGGTGGTTAGAGCTTTGCTCTCCAATACCAGTTAAATGACACTGAGGCTTTAAGCTCCGGACTGTGTTTATGCATAAATGAGCCCAAAAGGAAGGAGGAAAAAATACTTTATGAATATGCAGATACCCGGGCAATCCCACCAAATTGCTTTGGGAAGTCCCCAGAAAGGTTGGTTGATTCTACCGCTGAATGCAACAAAAGAAAAATCACTTCTAGGTTTAAGAACAGCTACCATAAACTTCTTTGTATATATATTTTTTTACAGGGGAGAGCAGCCGTGATCGTGGAAGGCAGGCAGCAATTCTAAGACCGCAGTTTATTCAAACCAGACAAAGACGTTTATGCTATGTACACACTACTGACTCTATCTCGTTTTGGACATGCTCTAAAAAGGTTATTTACTCAAGTTGCACAGTAAAACTCTGCAGGTTTGAAAGAATGGTCAAATCCATTGGGAAAGAATAGAAAGCAGTGCACATTGATCAATTTGGAGCTCTTCTGAAAGTTATTTTCATTGTTGTTATTGCTGTCTGCCATCAAGTCATTTCTGACTTATGGCGACCTTAAGATGAACATATCCCTGGGTTTTCTTGACAGGATTTGTTCATTGGGGGGGGGGGGGCGGTTGCGTTTGCTTCTCTCAGATATTCAGAGAGAGTGTGATTTGCCAAAGGTTTCCAAGGCCAAACAAGAATTTGAACCCTTGGGAAGTCTGACTTGGCCACGGTGGTCCACGCTCTGGTTACATCCCGAAAAGACTACTGCAATGCTCTCTACGTGGGGTTGCCTCTGAAGACTGCTCGGAAGCTGCAATTAGTCCAATGTTCGGCAGCCAGGTTACTAACAGGAGCGGGGTACAGGGAGCATACAACTCCCCTGTTGCGCCAGCTCCACTGGCTGCCAATTAGCTTCCGAGCATAGTGCTGGTTTTAACCTACAAAACCCTATATGATTCTGGCCCAGTTTACCTGTCCGAACGGATTCTCCCCTACAAACCATCAAGAACATTAAGATCCTCCGGAGAGGCCCTGCTCTCAGTCCCGCCGGCTTCGCAAGTGCGGCTGGTGGGGACGAGAGACAGGGGCTTCTCTGTGGTCGCCCCTCGGCTGTGGAACTCCCTACCAAGTGATGCTAGACCTGCCCCCTCTCTGTTGTCCTTTAGGAGGTTGGTGAAGACCTGGACGTGGAACCAAGCCTTCCCAGAATAGGCTGAGATTGGCTGTTGTCTGAATGTATGACCACGTTTACAGATTGAGTGGAATTGTTTTAATGGCGATGTGGTTTTATGCTGAGTTTTTATGTATTTTAATATGTTGTTGCAGTTGTTTTTAAATTGTATAGCATTGAATTCTTGCTGTTATGCCGGTCTGAGTCCCTCGGTAGAGGTGAGAAGGTCGGGGTACAAAAGTTTTAAATAAATAAATAATAAATAAACCCTGGTCCCCAGAGTCACAGTCCAATGCTCAAACCACATCATCACATTGGTGCTCCTGGTTGCTTTTACCAACACTAATAAATGAATTGTTTATGGCACCAGCCATAGGCCATGGCATGACAAAATATACAACCTTTAAAAGTCCAATAAGCACTTTTGAGTATTTATTTATTTCCTTGCTTACTTATTTCTGTATTTGTATACCACCTTTCTCAGCCCGCAGGCGACTCAAGGCGGTTTACGGGGCAAAACTCAATATTAATATTAAAACTTAAACCATATACTGACTCTTTAAAATTATAGTAGCAGTGACATTATAACAACCGCAAATGTCTGATTTGTATCATCCCATTTACCAACACTAATACGAACACCCATACCAGAAGAAAGGAGAGATACCACCGAAATAGTGAACTAAATGTTATTTGTTCCCTAAATACTGGATGATGGAAAATAATAGATCACATAACTACTTCCAAGATTTCCACTATTTATTTTATTGATATTATTGTGCCTTATATATATTTAACTAACCTCATGTCACACCCAGAAAGTGGGAATTGGAGAGGCCCTGCTCTCGGTCCCACCACCTTCGCAGGCGCGTCTGGTGGGGACGAGGGACAGGGCCTTTTCTGTGGTGGCCCCCCGGCTGTGGAATTCCCTCCCAAATGAAATTAGATCCGCCCCCTGCCTCCTGACTTTTAGGAAGCGGGTGAAAACGTGGCTGTGCAATGAGGCCTTCGCAGAATGAAGGAGAAGATCGTGAAGCGACTAAAGTCGCCAACTACTTGATACGAACTAAATATATGGATAAAGTTGGTCTTGATTTTACTTTGGTGAAAGGCTTTGTAAATGTATTGATTGTATTGTATTTGATTGTAAATTTTATTGTAAATTTATGATGTTTTTAGATTTTAAATGTTAGCATTGAATACTTGCTGTTTGCCAGTCTGAATCCCTCTTCGGAGGTGAGAAGGCCGGGGTATAAAAGTTTTAGATAAATAAATTGGAGTCCAAGGAAAGTGCAGGTGAGTTTGTCCTACAGACACCACACTGCAGTTCCCAGTATCCCTAGCAGAGGGTGAAAGCTTCTCTCAGTTTGCTTGTTTAAATTCAACTTATATTCCATTATTCTCCCAAGGGATCCAGCTTAGTAGACAGCCCTTGTTCCTCTCCGGCCTGATGTTTTTACAGTTTAGTGCAGGGGTGCTCAGAATGGTGATCGGGATCACCAGGGTGATCTTTGGGCCTCATCCTGGTGATCTTCAGGCCCCTGACCAGGTTTTTTTGCTGTTGGTCCTCTTCATGCGCCCCTGCACGCTGCAAAGAAGTCCACCGTCATTGCTTTTCCCTGCTCGTGCGCCGCCTCCAAAAGCTCCAGAGTCCAAGAGGCAGAATGGGCCCCCTCTTTTGGATTCCTCCTCCTCCCTCTGTCCTTCTCCAGCCACTCAGAGTCATAGGAGACCAAAGGGGGCGGGCCTGGATGACGCGATGCATGGCTGGCCCCGCACGCATGCGCAGAAGCGCCCATTCTGCCTCTCGGACTTCTCGTGAGCTCTTGGAGGCAGCACGTATGCTGGTGGCGTGGAAATAGGAGCAATGACTGAGGAGAAGAAGGACGCGTTGGGGTCATTTCCTTACCGCATCTCAAAGGTCAGTCTTTTTACTTTGGGGTGGGTGCTTGATTGTTCTGTGACATGCCCCTTTTTATTTTTAATGTTTAAAAATGGCCTTTTAGCTCCAAAGCCTCTCTGCTTGCTTTGTTCCTTGAGAAATATATGTTGGGGAATATGGAAATGTGGGAGAAATGGGGTGGTTGGATGTATTTTTTTGCATGCCCCCTTTGTTTACCTTGCTGAGTATTAAATGGCCTTGCAGTTCAACAGCCCCTTCTTACTTTCTGGCTGATAATTAATGGTAATATGGCAGTGTGGGAGAAAATGTATTTTTATGCTCTGTTTTATATTGTTGTTCTTAGCAATGTTGTTGTTTTATAGACAGCCCCTACATAAAAATGAATAATAAATATAAATAAATAAATAAGAAAATAGGTATGTTTTACATTTCTGGGCAGGTGATCTTTTTGGTTTTTAATCAGTAGCTCCCATGCTGAAAAAGTTGAGCACTGTTTTAGTGTATGTCTATAGCATACAACAAGTAGCGTCCAACCTTTGTTCCTCTAGGTCAGGCATGGGCAAACTTTGACCCTCCAGGTGATTTGGACTTCAACTCCTACAATTCCAAACGGCCAGTAAGCTGTTACGAATTGTGGGAGTTGAAGCCCAAAATACCTAGAAGGTCAAAGTTTGCCCATGACTGCTCTAAGTGTTTGGGACTTCAGATCCCAGAATCCCTGGGAGCTTGTCCAATGCTCAGGAATTGTGAGAGCTAAAGTTCAAAACACTTAGAACAGTGATTTTCAACCAGTGTGCCGCGGAACACTAGTGTGCCGTGAGAGATCATCAGGTGTGCCGTGGGAAATTAGTGGGGGGGGAGAGGAGAGAGAGAGAGAGAGAGAGAGAGAGAGAGAGAGAGAGAGAGACTAGCAGGAAACTTCAAGCAGCGGAAATGAGGCTTTCCTGGCCGAAGCAGCAATGCCAGCCAGCCTGGCTGCAGTCAGGAGAGCCCTCGGCATCCAGAACTCCTCCCTCCTCCCTCCCTCCTCCTCTCTCTCCTTCCCTTCCCTTCCCTCCCTCTCTGCGCACCAAGGGTTACCTGGCCGGGCTGTGGCTCCTCCTGCTTCCTGGGTGCTCTTCTGCCCTCATCCCCTCCGGCAGCAAGGAGGAGGAGAGGGGGGGAGGAGTCCGCAGGAGCTGCCCCCGTTCAATCCCGCTCCCAGAAGCTTGAGGCAAGGCTTTCTGCCCTCTAGCCCCTCCGCACAGGGGAAGGGGAGCAACCCCTCATCTCCTGGCCTCTCCTGGCTGGGCTCACTGCAGAGCAAAGCAGAGGCCGGGATGCATAGCTCCACAGCCCAGGTTGGTTCCTTCCTGATCTGGCCCCAAGGCGACAGCAGTGAAGCCGAAGGGACGCAGGGGGGGAGGGCACTCCTGGGGGGGCTGAACCCCTTCGGGAAGGAGAGCTGGGGGTGGCGAAGGCTGCGAGCCTCCGCCGCAGTTTGTTCCGAGGCTCGGAGCCACCCCGTGTGCTCAATTCCTATTTGTCCTGCTCAGCCGAGCCAGCGTGCGCTTCGGCCACTCAGCGCAGCCCTCCCCCACGGGACGGTGACGGGCCTCCTGCACATGGGCCTCCCGAGGGGGCGGGGAGATTTGGTGGAAGCGGCGGCGTCACGAGGGAGGAGGGTGACAGTTAGTAAAATGACAGTTAGAGTGTCATTTGGGTTGGTGGTGTGCCCCAGGATTTTGTAAATGTAAAAAATGTGCCACGGCTTAAAAAAGGTTGAAAATCACTGACTTAGAGGACCAAAGGTTGGATACCACTGGCATAGATAACTCTTGTTCTGCTGCATCCAGATGTTACTAGTTTAATATAAGGCTATGGTATTCATAGCCCTTGTTCTGTTCCATCCAGATGTTACCACAGTTTAGTATAGGGCTGTAGTGTAGATAGCCCTTGTTCCTCTCCATCCAGATTTAGTTAAGGGACGATGAAGCTCTTGGTCCTTTGATCTTCCCCAGATGGCTATGCCCCTTTCCTTATAATACCTGTGTTTGGTGGTTTCCCAGCCAGAGTCACCCATCCTGCCTCATGATACCTTTGTTTAACAGTTTCCCAGCCAATAATTAGAGCATCAAGCAAATTACTTGGAAATAAATATTCCTAGGAAACAGTGTCACGGGGTAAACAAATTTGTTCTTAAGTTACCACCGTCTTCACCATAAAAGGAAAGGGCTTTGCACAGGAGGAAGCAGATTTTCAGATAGGGTTGTTTCAGAGCTTTCTATGTCCACATGCCATGATGCCCACTCCTTCTCAGCAACTAAATTTCTGTTGACTTTTCATCATTTGGTTTTGTATGCATGTACAGAATTCCATTCCATTGACCGCATACCACACAAACCCACATGCCTGGAACTAGTTACGATTCACGAATTAATGTCTGAACAGCAAAATTGCTGATGAGCGGGATTCAGTGCTCAGTCATCTGGAATGAAGCATTTGGCATTTGCCTTTACTGACCAGTTAAATAATTATTTTAGTCAAGTGCAAAAAGTGCCAAGTCAGGATGCATATCTCCAAGGAAACAGAGGGTGAAGTTCATTGCCTGGAGTATTTCATGTGATCAAATGCATTTATGTCATCATACAGGCAGGGGCGGTCTGAGCTCTCCCGGGGGGGGTAAGCGAACATTATTCCCCCCCCCCGCGGCACCCAAGCGCGCCGCCCGTATCTCCATGCTGCTGCCGCGCTGCGCCTACAGGGGCTTCTGGGCATGCGCGGAGGTTTTGCACGCATGCCCAGTGCCTACGGAGTTCCACTTGAGCTCTGTAGGTACTGCGCATGCGCGCGAAAATCTCCGCACGCATGCGCTGTGCCTACGGAGTTCACTTGAGCTCTGTAGACACAGCGCATGTGCGCGGAGATTTTCGTGCGCATGCGCTGTGTCTACGGAGCTCAAGTGAGCTCCGTATGCATTGCGCATGCACGCAGAAATCTCCGTGCGCATGCGCTGTGTCTACGGAGTTCACTTGTGCTCCGTAGACACAGCACATGCGCACGAAAATCTCCATGCACATGCGCTGTGTCTACAGAGCTCAAGGGAACTCCGTAGACACAGCGCATGCGCACGCGGAGGGTTTTTGCGCATGCCCAGTGCCTACGGAGCTCCACTTGAGCTCCGAGACACAGTGCATGCGCACGGAAAAATCTAGTGCTGCCCGTGCCGCGGCGGAGGGGCGGCACGGGCAGCACTAGCTCCCGAGCACGGCTCCACCCAGTGGCGCGGCTGGTTGCGGAGCGCGCAGCGGCGGGGCGGCCAGCGCGCGCAGCTCCCAGGTGGCAACGCCCTCCCAGGTCCCGTTGTCCTATGCGACCGCATAGTCAGCGGAATGGGAGGGGCCGGCCCTGCATACAGGGCAAAACTTAGAGTAACTGAGTGGAGCTTGGATAACACCTACCCAAATCTCCTACCGCAGTGGCCCAAAGCATAACTTTTCCAAATGCTGATCCATAGTGATAGTATAGTCCAGGCACAACAACCTGTAGTATTTCAGAATACTAAAGGTGGAAGTAGGAAATGCAGATAACCTTTTGAGAATGTGGAATTAGAACAGCTCATGGAAGTGATTCTCAACCTGTGGGTCCCCAGATGTTTTGGCCTTCAACTCCCAGAAATGCTTTGACATGGCATATATTCCACCTAGCTATAACTGGTTTTCAAAAAGGATATTGGTAAGTTAGAACGTGTCCAAGAAGGACAATCAAAATGATCAAAGGTTTGGAAACCAAGGAAGGTTGGTATGTTTAGCCTTGAGAAAAGAAGGCTGAAAGGGGACCTGGTAGCTATGTTTAAATATTTTGAAGGATGTCACATTGAGGATGGGCAAGTTTGTTTTTCTGCTGTTCTACACTAGTGGTTCCCAACCTTTTTTTGACCAGGGCCTACTATACTAGGCCCACTTTGACCAGGGACCACTTGACCAGGGACCACACTTCAACATTAGTAACAAAAGGGATGGGGCTGATCAGCTCTGCAAAAAAAAAAGCGGAAATAAAATAAATTAATTAATAAAGAGGAAGGAGGTTCGCGGACTGGATTTTCATTCTTGTGGCCCACTGTTGGGCTGTGGTCTTACGGTTGAGAACCACTGCTCTAGACTAAGAAGACACTGAGCAATGAGTTCAAATTGGAGGGAAAAATATTCCACTTAAACAAGAGGAAGAATTTCCTAACAGAAACAGCTGTTCAGCAGTGGAATATGCTGTTTCGGAGTGTGGTGGGGTCGCCTTTGCTAGGTGACCATCTGTTAGAGGTGCTTTGATTCTCTGTTCCTGCACAGAAGAATTAGGCTGGACTGGATGGTCTTTATAGTCTCTTCTAACTCTAGAAATCTATGTACACCAGATGGGAAATCTGTGAAGCTTCAAATGCCGATGTCCTATGATCACCATCATCCTTATGAGTTGTAGTCAAACCATATCTAAAGGGCTAAAATAGACAACACAATCTAGAAACCTGTGTTAACATTTAAAAAGATTTATTATTGGGGTGGGAGCTTTTGGAAAGTTTCTGAAGAGTAATAAAATAGCATTAATATAACAACTGGCTCACCTGTTTATTATAAAGAGACATTTACAATTAATGGAAACACAAGATGTTTGAGAAATAATTACGGGAAGGCCATAGGAAAATCCAGCTCTTCCTCAACCCTGATCAAAGACTTAGGAATGAACAGGTAGTTGACATGTAATTGTGGGTTCTTTAAGTGAGAGATAACACTTGCGAGGGACTGTTCTCTTTCCTAACCCTGATCCAAAGCTTGAAAAAGTTTCTTTTTGGAGTCTTCAATTCCCAGCATCATTCATGCTCATTGAGGGATTCTGGGAACTGTGGATAGAAAAGAAACTTTTTCCCAAGCTCCATGCGAATCCTAGTATAATAATAGTAATAATAATAATAATAATAATACACTTTATTTATATTCCGCTCTTCTCACCCCGAAGAGGACTTAGAGCGGATTACAGGTACACATACTTGGCAGACAATCCCTGCTGTTTCCACAATACACACATATAGATGAACAGAGGCAAATTTGGCCACCAAGGGGAGCTGACGCACTCCTCATCTCTCAGCGTTCTCAGCATCCCTTGTTGTTCCTTCCGCATTCCTGGAGTTCTTTAATGGCCTCATAATTCAGTCAAAATTTGCCTCCCCACTTAATGTGGTAAGATGCAACTGTCTTTCAGGCTACAAAGGTCGACAGCAGCTACACTTAAGGTCAAGCACCCACCTCGGACCCGGGCAGGCCTCGACCTCATGACCTACTGGTCAGAGAGATCTTATGCAGCTGACACTTAGCCAGCTGCGCCACATTCCCATATACACAGAGAATACACACAAAAATCATGTTATTTGGCCATTAGAGTGCATTTACAGCTATCAAGACTGTAAGGATTGCATTAATGAGAAGAAGTAATTTTAATGTATCATGGCCCTTAACTCAGTCACAACACTCCTTGAAACAAACTGCAAGTAATACTAGTATTTTGTCCAGATAACCTTCTAACAAATGGTTGCAGTACTAACCACTGCTTTGTTCCAGCCTATGTCAAAGCTCAGGAGGAAAGAAGTGGAAGTAAATCCATCTCTCCAAGGCAGATTTCATGCTGCAATATCTATAACTTGGAAACGTTATCCTTTAGGACTATAACCCAAGACTATCCCAGCCATCATGACCACTGTCATGTTATTTGGGGGATACTGGAAATGTCAGTTACCCCTCTCTCCTTAAAAAAAAACCCCTCCAACATCATCAGGAGAGTAGGGTGAGACAAGCTGATAGCTAGAAACATATAATTATAGAGAGTCAAAAGGCCATTCTTTGGTGCTTTCGAGTTCTTAAAAGACTAAAAGCTTATCAGGCAAGATTTCTGCATTTTCCTGGAAATTAAAGATCCAAGTTGTCAGCAGTACTAAAAGCCTAATGAGATAGCTTGGAGATGGGAGTCATGCCTAAAGATGCAATTCATTTACGCTTCAATACACCTTATATACATAGCCTGAAGGTAAAATTATGTAATATTTCTGTGCATTACATAAAGTTATGGACATTGAGCCATCAGTAAATAAAAGTATCTATCATTACTGCTGTGACCCATGTAGACAATTTTGGATTTGGATGGAATGATGCTTAAACTGTATTCAATAATATCTGGGACTACAACTCCAAAATCCCGAAGCCAGCATGATAATATTTTTTGGAATTTCAAATAAACCCCAATAACCGTTTTGCCATACTCTACATGCCATGAACAGAAGTTACTGAATTGCCGCCAAGTGCCATGGCTTTTAAATAATTCATGTTTTTACAATCTGGGCTCTTCACTTTATGATTCTTGTTTTATCCTACGCCCGTGTTATCAACTGTTTCAATCCTCACTTTACTAGAAAGAACAATTTTTATGCAGTTTGCTACTGTTTTGATATTGCATTTTAATGTTATCTTTTACCAGAGAGAAGTGGCTTTATATGGATTTTTAGTATCTTCGTGTTCTGTTCTTTTAATTTTCGGCATGCTGTTCGAAGGATTTATGTTACGGAGCAACCGTATAAATATACTAAAATGACAAGATGGAAGGATGAATAGATAGACAGACAGACAGGCATACATATGGAAGAGGATGGTAAAGAATATGCTAGAGACCTAGGGAAGAAATTGAGAGAGCTATTTGACAATTTGACCTAGGAACTTTAAAGAGATCTATCAATCCCAAACCAGATTAAAGGAAATCCTGAGACCTGGCTAATATATTGGGAGCTGTTGTCTGACACATCTAAACACTTTTTTCCCCCTTCAAGTCAGAAGCAACTTGAGAAACTGCAAGTCACTTCTGGTGTGAGATAATTGGCCGTCTGCAAGGACGCTGCCCAGGGGATGCCCGGATGTTTTGATGTTTCACCATCTGTGTGGGGTGCTTCTCTCATGTCCCCGCATGGGGAGCTAGAGCTGATAGAAAGAGCTCATCTGCGCTTTCTCCGGATTCGAACCTGCAACCTGTCGGTCTTCAGTCCTGCCGGCACAAGGGTTTGACCCACTGCACCACCAGGGGCTGAATGGAGAGAACTGACTTAGGGTGCATCTAGGCACGGAGTCTGGAGGAAAAGTTTACGAACAAAGAAAGCTCTTCAGCAAGGAGATGGAGTGGCAGCACACACACACACACACACACACACATCCGTGGCTTGAACCGAGCACAGCCTCCAAAGATGTCGAATGATGAGGAAAAGTTTATATATACCTCTATTTGTTGTCTGTCTTGTCAATGTATAATCAGCATTGAATGTTTGCTGTATATGTGTTATGTGATCTGCCCAGAGTCCCCTTTGGAGTGAGAAGGGCGAAATAGAAGAACTTTGAATAAATTAGACTGTAGAATAAATGCAGTTTGACACCACTTTAACTGGCATGACTCAGTGATGTAGAACAATCTTGGGCAAACCCAGGCCCAGAGGATGGATGTGGCCCCTTGGGGCTCCTTTCTCAGGCCGTCCTCTCTCTTACCATCCGATCCTTCCTTCTCTCTTTCTTTCCTCCTTCCCTCTTTCTCCCTCTTCTTTCTTTCCTTCGTTCCTTCACTTTCTCCTTCCTTCTTTCCCTCCCTCCCTCGATTCCCTTCCAAGCTTTTGTCCTTCCCTCCTTTTTCTTTCCTTCCTTACCTCTCCCCTCCCTCTCTCCCTTTTACTTCTTCCTTCTTTCCTTCCCTTTTGTCTTTTCTTCTCTTCCCTTTATCCTTCCCCCCTTCCACCCATTCATCCATCCTTCTCTTCCGCCCTTTCATCCTTTTTCATCCTTCCTTCCTTTGCTTTTGTCTTTCATTACTTTCCTCTTTCCTCCTTCCTTCTCTCTCTTCCTCTTTTTCCCTCCATACTTCTCTTCCTCCCTTTGGTCAGTCCTTCCTTTCTTCTCTCTTTCCTTCCTGCTTCCCTTCTTTCCTTCCATCACCGGGAGAGATGCTAGCATGCAGCCCCCAAGTTAGATAGTTTGCCCATGCCTGGTGTAGAATCATGGGAGTTATAGTTTTACAAGTTCTTTATAGCTTTCTCTACAAAATAATGCTGGTGCCTCACCACACTACAACTTCCAGGATTCCATAGCATTGAGCCATGGCAGTTAAAAGTGGGGCCAAACTGCATTAATTCTACAGTGTAGATGCACCTTTGGAGTGAACAGTGTTTTGAAATTATTTATTTATTTATTTGCGACATTTCTATACTGCCCTTCTCAGCCCAAGGGAGACTCAGGGCGGTTTACAGTTGGCAATAATTCAATGCCACAACACAAACAACAGTTAAAAGCAACCATAAAAAACAATAAGAGGGAAGGAAGAGGGAAGGAATTATTAATTTGTTTGTTTGTTTGGGCTTGTCCGTCACCACTACCATCCGGCTCAGGGCAACTCACAACATTAAAAGCATAGTTAAAACAGCATATATAAAACACAGCATATATAAAACACGACATGTATAAAACACAGTAAAATCATACAGTACATCAACCCAATGCACAGGAAGCAGGTTACACGAACCTGCATTATCAGCGATATAGTGCCTGCAGATTTACAGTCCAAACGCCTGTTTAAATAGCAAAGTCTTACAGGCCTACAGACTAGGAAGAGTGCGGACTTCTGGAGGGAGTGCATTCCATAGTGTTGGAGCGAAAATTCGGAATGATCTCCTCCTTGTTGAAGTCAGGTGGAAGTTCTTACAGCCTGGGATTTCCAGGAGATTGAGTGACTCTGAACGCAGTGGTCCAGAGGGATAATATAGGGAGAAGCGGTCCCTTAGGTCAGTGTTTTTCAACCTTTTTTGAGCCACGGCACATTTTTTACATTTACAAAATCCTGGGGCACACCACCAACCAAAATGACACAAAAATGACACTCTAGCACAGTAATACATATAGTTAATATGTTTTTAAATGTATTTATACACTCAGTGTGAAACCTGGGCCTGTTTCGATGAACACAACATATATATGACTTCCTCTCACATACTTATACATGGCTATCATGTCTTCTCTCAGCCTTCTCTTCTTCAGGCTAAACATGCCCAGCTCTTCAAGCCGCTCCTCATAGGGCTTGTTCTCCAGACCCTTGTGAAATTTCACCCTGTGTGAAACTTGCTTCCAGATAACTATGGATGTCATGAAGCTGTTATAAAAAGTTCCGGGGGATTCTCAAAAATCCAGTAAAATAGTTTAAAAAAACAAAACATTTCCAAGCGGAGAGGCTCAATTTGTTTCTTGGAAACCTGTGAATGTTTCAGCCTCCCGAAGCTCTAAGGTTTGCTCACTGCCCAATTCACCGACGTGGAGCTTCCGTCATTCAGCGGAGCCCTTCCTTTGCCTCGGGGAGGATCTTTGGGGAGGGAAAGAGGGAGAAAGAGCTGCTAGGAGGGGGAAGAGTGCCAATTTCCCACGGCACACCTGCTGATCGCTCACGGCACACTAGTGTGCCATGGCACACTGGTTGGGAAACACTGCCTTAGGTACACTGGCCCCAGACCATTCAAGGCCTTAAAGGTCAACACCAGCACTTTGAAGGTGATCCGGAATTCCACTGGAAGCCAGTGCAGTTCGCGCAGGAAGGGAGTAATGCGGCAGCATGTTGGTAGGCCTGCCAACAGCCGAGGTGCAGGGTTGACTCTACCAAAGATACCACAGGCTGCCAAAAGGACAAACAAATGAATGAGAGCACAAATCAACTCTGAACCATCATTGGTAAGCCAAAATGACCAAACAGAAATAGTTGTGCTTTGGACATATTGTGAGATAACATGACTCACGGAAGATGGTAGTGCTGAGTAAAATCAAAGGCAAGAAGAGAGGAAGTCTATACCGAAGGTGGACTGACTCCGTCAAATCAGCGATGGGCTCGGAGTCTGCAAGAGCTGAGCAGTGTCTCCTTCATCAGGTCACGATACGTCAAAGCTGACTTGACAGCCCACAAGAACAACAAATGGCAGGATAATAGGCTATTTAGTATTTAGCAGGTAAGGGTTCCAAGGCGTCAGTGAGACTGGGGTTGAAAGCACACACCAGTCTTGTGAGACACTTTCACCAGCTGATCCCCATCAGACAGGCACTGAACTGTGAGAGGAAACCTGGTTTTCGATAAGCCCAGGGGGATTTGATGACCTTTTAACTCTCTTCCGTGCAGCGGGTGGTCAACACAAATGTTTCCCAGCATTTTAATTGCAAGAGGTTTCTAGCCAAGGTTCAATGCTAATTCCTCCTGACAAGGAAGTAAGGTTTCAGCCGCATCGCTCTGCGGGGAATCCCAAAAGATATCATAGAATTGTAAGAGTTGGAAAAGGCTACAATGGTCATCTAATGCAGGGCTGTCCAACTTCTACGGGCCCAAGGGCCGGAATTCCGGTCACTGATCACCTCCCCAGCTCCGCCCCCCGCCCCTCCCGGCTCTGCCCCCTCCCCAGCTCCGCCCCTTTACTTACAATTGACCTTGAGTTGTGGAGTCGTAGTTCACCTCCATCCAGAGAGCACTGTGGACTCAAATAATGATGGATCTGGACCAAACTTGTCATGAATACTCAATATACCCAAATGGGAACATTGGTGGATTTGGGGAAATGTTTCCTAATACCTTTGAGTTATTGGAGTCTACACTCAAATTGGGACACACCAAAAAAAAAACCAAACACCTCAATGCCGTTGCAGGGCTTGATGGGGCCTCCTTTCCCAGAGGCAGGTGGAGGAGGCCCAAAGAGCTCCCTCCTTCCCTCCCTCCCTGAAGGGAAAACAAGCCACGGGGGCAGGCGCAAAGGAAGCCACGTTGCGCCCTGCACGCGGGGGAAGGCAGCACAACAAGGGGGAGGGGGTGCGGAGGAGGGGAAGGAAGCATCGCCAAGGAAACCACCGCTGAAGGACCCCTCCCCCCCTCACCCAACGTCCCACTGTTTTTAGATTGATTCGAGCCAGGCCCTTCCTTACCCATACTGCGGGAGCCCCGCCACAGGGCCGAAGCGCCAACGCCGCCGCCATCCCCGAAGAGCCCCACTGGAGCCGAGGCCAAGCTCAAGCCAGGCACGGCAGCTCTCCCATCCGTGGGGCGGGAAGCGAGGGCCCTCCACAGGAAGAGGGCGGAGCCAGGAGGGGCTTTCCCTGCCTCACTCCCCTCCTCCCTCTCTCTGAGGGAATGGGGGCTGGCCTGGAAGCAGCCGCGAGGGAGAAGGCCGGCCGCAAATCCCGCGGGACCCGAGATTTCGTCAGCTATCGCGAGACTATGCGGGACCCGCGATTTCGTCAGCTATCGCGAAATCCCGTCTGTGGCTGGCGTAGTCTCGCGATGCTTGCCTAAACCCGGAAGTAGGTATTTTTTTAAAAAAAATTATTTTATTTTTTATTTTTAATTTGTATTTTATTAAAACAAGTTAGGGGGCCGCAGGGAAGGGGCTCGTGTACAGCCCAAGGGCCGCCTGTTGGACAGCCCTGATCTAGTGCAGTGTTTCCCAACGAGTGTGCCGTGGCACACTAGTGTGCCATGAGCGATAATCAGGTGTGCCATGGGAAATCGGCAGTCTTCCCCCTCCTAGCAGCCCCTTATAGGTTTCCAAGAAACAAATTGAGCCTCTCCACTTGGAAATGGTTTTTTAAAACTATTTTATTGGCTTTTTCGAGAGTTGCCCCCCCCCCCCCCAAGGAACGGTTTATAACAGCTTCATGACATCCATAGTTAACTGGAAGCAAGTTTCACTCAGGGTGAAATTTCACAAAGGTCTGGAGAACAAGCTCTATGAGGAGCGGCTTGAAGAGCTGGGCATGTTTAGCCTGAAGAAGAGAAGGCTGAGAGAAGGCATGATAGCCATGTATAAATATGTGAGAGGAAGTCATATATATATTGTGTTCATCGAAACAGGCCCAGGTTTCTTGGTTATGGGAGTTCTGTGTGGGAAGTTTGTGTCTTTCTGCCATTCCTGCCAGGAGTGTATAAAGGTTTCACTCTGAGTGTATTACATTTTAAAACATATTAACTATATGCATTACTGTGTTAGAGTGTCATTTTGTGTCATTTTGGTTGGTGGTGTGCCCCAGGATTTTGTAAATGTAAAAAATGTGCCGCGGCTCAAAAAAGGTTGGGAAACACTGATCTGGTCCAATCCCCTGCAATGCAGGAAATACACAATCCCCCAGCTTCTGTTTGAAAAAGAGAGACTCCAACGCAATCCAAGGCAGCATATTGCGCTGTTGAACTGCTCTTGCCACAAGGAAGTTCTTCCTAGTGTTTGGGAAGAAGCATGGAGAGTCTCAAGAGGGATTCCCAAATGGTTTTAAAACACTAGATTTATCTTGCTTGTGATAAATATGGGAGCAGAGGATGCTGACATTGGATTAACTTAATGTATTACCGACCCAGCACCATCTGTGTATGTGGTGCTTTACTGAATAAAAGAGGTCAAGACAGGTCATTGCTTTAAGGAGCTTGCAAACTGAAATGACCCAGGGACAATAGCAAAGGAAAGGGATTTTATTTATCATATCAGGAGCGAACCAATGTATTTCAGAAAACACAAAGTTTGCAAACTTGGCATTTTATTAAATATCCTTTGACCAGTACCTGGACACTTGGAGTACCACTGGTGTTGCTATAAGAAGGTTCTCCATGTGCATGTGGCAGGGCTCAGGCTGCATTGTAATCAGTGGTTCTCAACCTGTGGGTCCCCAGATGTTTTGGCCTTCAACTCCCAGGAATCCTAACAGCAGGTAAATTGGCTGGGATTTCTGGGAGTTGTAGGCCCACTGGTTGAGAATCATTGTAATAGGTAGTCTGTGGTTTCCTTTTCTCCACACTTGCATGTCGTAGACTCCACATTGTGGCCCCATTGCTTAAGGTTGGCTCTGCATCTTGTGGTGCCAGAGCACAGTCTGTTCAGCACCTTCCAAGTTGCCCGAACTTCTGAGTGCCCGGGGGGGGGGGGGGGAGTCTCTCATTTGGTATCAGCCATGGCTTGAGATGCTAGGTTTTAGCCTGCCACTTTTGGACTCTTGCTTGCTGAGGTGTTCCTGTGAGTATCTCTGTAGATCTTAGGAAATTATTTCTTGATTTAAGGCATTGGCGTGCTGGCTGATATCTGAACAGGGGATGAGCCGGAGATGTCACTGCCTTGATCCTTTCATTATTGGCTGCTACTTCCCAGTGGATGTCAGGTGGTGCTTTATTTATTTATTTACTTTATTTCTATTCCACCCTTCTCACCCCTCAGGGGACTCAGGGCAGATTACAATGTACACATTACATTTAGACACACAAACACACAAGACAGACAGAGGCAATTTAACATCTGGCCACCAGGGGGAGCTGTCGCACTCCTTCATTCCTCAGCGTGTTTTCTCGATCTTTTTCATGGCCTTGTAAATCAGTTAAATTTAGCCTCCCCACTAAGTGGTACCTTAATTTCCTACTTGACAGATGCAACTGTCTTTCGGGTTGCAAAGGTCGACAACAGGCTACACAATAGGTCGAGAACCCACCTCTAACCAGGCTGGCCTCGAACTCATGACCATCTGGTCAGTAGAGATCTTATACAGCTGACACCCAGCCAGCTGTGCCACATTCCCGGTGCTAGGGGGAGTTGTTAACAGGTTAAACAGTGTAACAGGTTAAACAGTGTAATTTCTCTAGTGGTGTAGGGTGCAGTCAGCCTCTGACAATGGGGAATGTCTCATTAAGAGCCATATCAATTGTTTTAGCGTGGTGAGATGAGTTCCACACTGGGCATGCATACTCACCAGCAGAGTAGCAAACTGCAAAGACAGATGTCTTCACTGGAATGGGATGGGAGGCAGAAGTGCACTAAACATGTGCTTTCAGCCTATAATTCATTGAAGCAAAAACTTCAAGATGGTCCCAGCCAAAGATCATATATTCCACTTGTTCCTACTTCTTTGTTCGTACCCATGGCAGGTTAATATCCCTATTTTGTCCCTTTTTAAGGGACCATTTTCAGCTCGAGAACCAAAATCCAATTTCAGAGATGCTCAGAGAAGCAATATTCCAGTGATAAACAGGACCAAAAACAAAAGAATAGGACCCAGCATACCAGCAGATTTAAAAGCGCTATTGTCTTAGAGTTCAGAATGCAAGAAAAGCCTGGATAAAAGCCAAGACAACATCAAGTGATTATGTCAGGTAGTTATCTGGGGAAGGAAGGAAGGAAGGAAGGAAGGAAGGAAGGAAGGAAGGAAGGAAGGAAGGAAGGAAGGAAGGAAGGAAGGACTGGACAAAGACTTTAGGAGGACAGAGGTTTCCCATTCCAGCCTTCAGGGAGCAATGACCTCATTTAAAAATTGGCAGTCCTCAGTCACTAAAGTCGAAACTTAATCATACTATCACAGAGGTACCTTTCCAAAGTGGAGCTGACTCTCAAGAAGAGATGGTTCGTGCCCACAGAAACCTCGTATATAGGAACAGATTGCTTGATTACCTATGAAGCCCTATATGCTTCAGGTCTGATCTATCTTCATGACTGCATCTCTTTCTACGAACCAGTGTAGGCTCTGAGATTGACAGGAGAGGCCCTCCTTGGTCCCACCACCGTCTCAAGCGTGGTTGGTGGGGACGAAAGAGAGGGCCTTTTCTGTGGTGGCTCTCTGGCTCTGGATTATCCTCCCAAAAGAGATTACACCAGCCGTCACCTTTCAATCCTTCCGTTCCAACCTGAAAACATGGATGTTCTGACAGGTCTTTGACCTTGAGTAGGCTGAATGGGCCCATACGAAGCTGACACTTGGCACCTTGTGAACTGATGGCAGCTAACTGCCATTTTAAAATTGTATTATTTTGATTTTATGCTACATGTGTTGATGGGATTTTGGTTATAATTTTATGTGTCATGTTTCATACCTTTGTACCATTTTTACCGGGTGTATGTGCACCCTGGAGTGCCTTGTAAGCTGCCCTGAGTCCCTTCAGGGAGATGGTGGTGGGATATAAATAAATATTATTATTATTAGTAGTAGTATTTTAGTGACACAAAAACACAGTATGTCACAGCAAACGAGATATATATGCTGGATTTCATATCACAAAATCACAAGTCGAACACTTCCCAAGCGTCTAGGACTGCGTGATGCACTTCCAAATGATGCACGCAGATCCAAGTAAGGTGATCTTTTGCAGTGGACAGATCGTGATTTTGTCAATGTTTATTGTTTCCAAATGCCAGCTGAGATTTTTTGACACAGCACCCAGTGTGTCGATTACCACTGGGACCACCTGTACTGGTTTATGCCAGAGCCTTTGCTGTTCGATTTTGAGGTCCTGATATCAGCTGAGTTTTTCCTGTTGTTTTTCTTCAATACGACTGTCACCTGGTATGGCGACATCAATAATACAAACATTTTTCTTTTCCACAATCGTGATATCTGGTGTATTGTCTTCCAAAACTTTCTCAGTCTGGATTCGAAAGTCCCACAGTATTTTTGCATGTTATTTTCAACTACTTTTGCAAGTTTATATCCCACCAGTTCTTTACTACTGGCAGGTGGTACTTGTGACATAAGTTCCAATGACTCATTGGGCCATAGAGTTGTGCCTCTGTTTGTAGTCTGTCTGTGCTATTTTTTTGTAGCTCCTGAGGATATGATCCATGGTTTCATCAGCTTCCTTGCACAGTCTGCATTTTGGGTCATCAGCTGATTTTTGGATCCTGACCCTAATTGCATTTGTCCTGATGGCTTGCTCCTGGGCTGCAAGAATCAGGCCTTCTGTCTCCTTCTTCAGTGTTCCATTCAGGAGCCATAACCAGGTCTTCTCCTTGTCAACTTTTCCTTCAATTTTGTCAAGGAATTGCTTATGCAATGCTTTGTTATGCCAGCTTTCAGCTGTGGTTTGTAGTGCAGTTTTCTTGTACTGATTCTTTGTCTTCTGTGCTTCGAGAAGTTTCTGATTCCATAGCATTGAAACATGACAGTTAAAGTGGTTTCAAACTGCATTAGGACTTACAAATGTAGAATCACCTTGAGACATAAAAGAGGTGGAAAGATGAGTGGCTCCCATATATTGCTACTTTGTAACGTCTTTTGTATTTTCTAAGACAGTGTTTCCCAACCACTGTGACGCGGCACAGTAGTGTGCCATGACGGACCTCCTACTGTGCCGCGAGAAAAGCTCTCTGCCCCCTTCCTTCCTCCCTCCTCCTGCCGAACTCCTGCTGCTTGGGGGGGGGAGGAAGGGCCGGGCAGTGGTGAAAAAAAAGAAGGGGCCGGGGCGCCGCCTCCTTCGGCCATTTCCCCAGCCAGCCTCCAATCCGCCATGACTCTTGACTCTCGCCCCTCGCTCGCTGAAGCCGCGCGGAGGAGGAGCCCCGCCCACTGAAGCCCGTCCACCGCTCATGCTCCTCCTCTGTGGGAGAGCTGAAGCCGGGGAGGGGGCGGGGCATGGCTCCGCCCCCTCCCCAGCTTTAGCGCTCCCACAGCTTTGCCAGTCTTGAGGGGGCAGTGCCAAGCCAGCGGTGGCAGAGCCAGGACAATGCTGGCTTGGCACTGCACCCTAAAGGCTGGTGAAGCTGTGGGAGAACTGAAGCCGGGGGGAGAGAGCGGGGCATGGCCCTGCCTGGCTCTGCCCTCCCCCCTTCAGCTTCTCCCTTTGCCAGTCTTGAGGGGGCAGTGCCAGCACTCCCACAGCTTGGCGCCAGTCTTGAGGGGCAGTGCCAAGCCAGCGGTGGCAGAGCCAGGACAATGCTGGCTTGGCACTGCACCCTAAAGGCTGGTGAAGCTGTGGGAGAACTGAAGCCGGGGGGAGAGAGCGGGGCATGGCCCGGCCTGGCTCTGCCCCCTCCCCCCGGCTTCAGCACTCCCACAGCTTCGCCAGTCTTGAGGGGGCAGTGCCAAGCCAGCGGTGGCAAAGCCAGGACAATGCTGGCTTGGCACTGCCCCCTCCAGGCTGGAGAAGCTGTGGGAGAACTGAAGCCGGGGGGAGGGGCATGGCGCGGCCTGGCTCCACCCCCTCCCCCGGCTTTGGCACTCCCAACAGCTGCTCCCAGCAGGCCACCATGCCCCAGCCGTTCTTTACTGTGTTAGTGAGTGTCATTTTGGTTGGTGGTGTGCCCCCGGATTTTTTAATGTTAAAAGTGTGCCGCGGCTCAAAAAAGATTGGGAAACACTGTTCTAAGAATTATTAATGTGCAATACCTGAAATGGACATTCGGGGGAAACAGAGAGCATTTCCTTGTGTTTTTCAATATCACAATACTAAAAATAATGTGCACTTATAAAGAATGACTAACTGAGCATATTATCTTCCTGAACTGCAGTAATAGTGACAAGCAATAACACAATGAGTGCTCACAGAAATGAATAAAGGAATTCTTAAAAAAATAATATTCTGAACTCTTAGAATTCACAATGTAGTATTATTGTTATTATGCCATGCAGATCACCAGCGTTTCAGCAACACGAAAAAGCCCCAAAGTGGAAGCATCCGGAGAGAGAACAAGATGACTCTAATAAGTGCTTATGAGCAACATGCCGCCCATCTGTTTTGCCCGTGTTTCATGAGACCCTTCTGTTCTACCAGATTTCCAATTAAAATGAAGTTTGCATTGTAAACTATTACATTTAAAACATACATGCACTTTTTCTCTCCTGGCTGCAATAATCCACTGCACTGACCGTCTCTAGGCACAAAGCTTCTCCCAAAGAGTAATGTCACCCTGCCACCTGAAGAGTGCAGAAACCGGTTTCCTTAGTAACATGGGATTCACACTATGCACACCACTCTTCAACAAACACAGAACATCTCACAGATTGTGCCAGCATGAAAACGCCACTCCACAGCCTCCCTGAAAGCATGTTCTTTCTCTTTCTAAAAAGAGCACTCACAATTCCCAAATATTAAGTTAGTTAGTTCTGTATGGTAAGGTCTCCAAAATGCAAAAAAAAGAGAACCGATCACCTGGAAGAGGGCCGAAGATCTACTAGTAGCTCCTGAGCTACCTAATGAGCACCCCTGATCTACATTGTAGAACTGATGCAGTTTGACACCACTATAACTGCCATAGCTCAATGCTATGGATTCCTGGGATTGTAATTTTATTTATTTATTTATTTGTTATTCCATTTTATATACCGCTCCATTCCCATAGGCTCGGGGCGGTTCGCACAATGAACATATGCAGTAGAAACATAATAAAACAACAACAAACATCAATAAAACCACAATAAAACAGTCCCCCACTGTACTGATAGCCAGCCATACAAATATGGAGTAGATTACACTGGGTCGTTGAGATTGAAAGCCTGCCGAAATAGAGTTGTCTTGCAGGCTCTTCGGAAGGCAGATAACTCTCTTAAGAGCCCAGACATCATCTGGTAAGGTGTTCCAGAGAGTCGGAGCTACCACTGAAAAAGCTCTCTGTCTGGTAGAAGACAGGTCGTAGGTTCGAACAGTGGGGACTTCCAGTAAGTTCTGTTCACTGGACCGTAGTGATCTCTGGGGAACATACGGGGAAAGACGGTCCCTCAGGTACACAGGCCCTAGACCATGTAAGGCCTTAAAGGTGAATACCAACACTTTGAACGTAATCCGGTACTCTACTGGAAGCCAGTGCAGCTGCTGCAAGATGGGAGTTATATGGCATCTAACCGGAACACCGGCAGGCAAGCGAGCTGCAGCATTCTGTACCAACTTGAGGTTCCGGACAAAGGAAGGCCAATGTAGAGGGCATTACAGTAGTCGAGTCTCGAGATGACTGTCGCCTGGATCACCGTGGCTAGGTCGCCCTTAGACAGGTAAGGTGCCAGCCATCTAGCCTGTCGCAAATGAAAAAATGCAGATCTGCTGACCATAGAGACCTGGCCCGCCATAGTCAGCAGTGGGTCTAACTGGACCCCCAGACTCTTTACCAAGGACGACGGGTAAAGTGCCTCGCCGTCCAGGGTAGGCAGCCGGCACCCCCCTCCCACCGGGTGGCCCAACCAAAGGATCTCTGTCTTCGATGGATTCACCTTCAACCGGCTAGCCCATAGCCATCCAGTTACAGCCTCCAGGCACAGATGGAAATTATCAGGTACGGAGTCCGGCCTGGGCTCCATCCCTAGCATGAGCTGGGTGTCGTCAGCGTACTGATGACACTGCAGACCAAAGCTACGCACCAGTCAGGCCAGTGGTCGCATATAGATGTTAAATAATAGAAAGGCAGCAGTACTATTTGCCTGAAAAGGTGAAAGAACATGTAAAACTACAGCTCCCTTGATTCCATAGCACTGAAACATGTCAGTTAAAGTGGTGTCAAACTGCATTCATTCTACGGTACAGACCAGTGGTTCCCAACCTGTGGTCCATGGACCACCAGTGATCCGCAAGAACTAAAATATGGTCCACGGCCTCACTGTTGCTACACCATTGCAACTAGAGCGGATGGTCTCGTCAAACCCTCTTACAGTGCCAAGGCTTATTAAAAATGGGCAAGCAGATGGCGACTACTGTATGGCATACGTTCTTTATCAGAAACTAGAGCTGATGTGGTCTATCCAATGCAATTTTCTGAATCAGCAACCCAAATAACCTAACCAAATCTAATGTTTATTAAAAAACCGATTTGTAACCCTTTCGTACTAATTTTGGAGAGTGGTCCCTGGTCAAAGTGGTCCCTGGTCAAGTGGTTCCTGGTAAAAAAAAAGTTGGGAACCACTGGTGTAGATGCACCCCTTAATATGCCTTGATACATTGGGGGCTGGGACTTTAGGGCTCACTGACTTCCTACAACCCACAGAGAAATTACGTGTGTCTTCCCACAAGCTTTTAAAGGACAACCTAATTTCCATTTTTCACTGTCCCTAGAGATGATATAGGAAAGCATAATGACTAGAAAAACAAAGAGCCAACTTGTAGGAGTGAATTTACAAATGCAATTATAAATTCAGGTGTGAAACACACAAATGAATAAACATATTCAGGGTTAGTCATGTTGACCCTGCGGCAAAATAAACAAAATATACAGAAAATCTATTTAGGAATCTCTGGATTCTTCAGAATGCTTCCATGGACAGAAGCTGACCATAAATTCACCCTGCAGGAAAGGGCCTCAGGCTGTTAGGAATGGTGGGAGTTGAAGTCCAAAGCACCCAAAGGGCCGAAGTTTTCCCATGCCTTTTCCCATGCCTCCTTCAAACATTGTGATTCTGGATAGAAAACAAACAACAACATAACATAACATTGTTTGAGTCCACAGGGCTCTCTGGGTGTAGGTGAACTACAACTTTCAAACTCAAGGTCAATTCCCAAGCAAACCCTTTCAGTACTTTCTGTTGGTAATGAGAGTTCAATATGCCAAGTTTGGTTCAATTCCATTGATGCAAGAGTTCAGGATGCTCTTTGATTGTGTGTTAACTATAAATCCCAGAAACTGTAACTCCCAAATGTCAAGGTTTATTTTCCCCCAAACTCCATCTGTGTTAACATTTGGGCATATTGAGTATTCATGCCAAGTTTGGTCCTGATCCAATATTGTTTCAGTCCACATTGCTCTCTGGATATAGGTGAACTACAACTCCAAAACTAAAGGTCAATGCCCACTAAACTCTTATAGCATTTTCTCTTGGTTATGGGAGTTCTGTGTGGAAAGTTTGTGTCTTTCTGCCATTCCTGCCAGGATATCTATGCTGTGTTCATCGAAACAGGCCCAGGTTTCACACTGAATGTATAAATACATTTAAAAACATATTAACTATATGTATTACTGTGTTAGAGTGTCATTTTGAGTCATTTTGGTTGGTGGTGTGCCCCAGGATTTTGTAAATGTAAAAAATGTGCCGCGGCTCAAAAAAGGTTGAAAAACACTGAAGTAGGGTAGGAAACATTGGGAAGAACTTCCTGACGGTCAGAGTTAGAATATCCCACCTCGGAGTGTGATGGAATCTCCTTTGGAGACTTTTAAACAGAGTGTGGATGGCCATTTATCAGGAATGCTTTGATTGTATATTCCTTTATACCCTGAGCCCAGGTCCAGGCGATCATTTCGCCCCAGAACCTTTTGGCGTTCAGACTTCGAGCGTCGCGACCTCCACCGGACTTGCCTGAAGCCAACGATAGACACTCGTTCAGTTGGTCTGACCTCCTCTGTTAGACTGCGGGACGGAGGAAGCCAAGCCACTCTTCTTTCCTGTGGCCAGCTGAGAGAGATCTCCCTAGGTCTTCCCAGGCTTCCAACCTTCGATGGCATGGTGGAGTTAGTTTAGGTTTACCTGAACACCCAACCCCCCCCCCCCCCCGCCATACCCCGAACCCTGTCTCTGTCCTCCCTCTTTCCCCTTTCCCCTTTCTAGTTGTTGTTTTGTCTTGTTCGTCGCCTATTGTTTTGTATTCAACTTGTGAACCGCTCCAAGCCCCTGGGGAGTGGCGGTGATAAACGTTCGAATAAATAAATAAATATAGGAAGATTGGGCTGGACTGGATGGCCCTTTGGGTCTCTTCCAATTCTATTATTCTAGGATTATATTTTATTATTTTATTTTTATTGATATATTTTATTATTCTGAGTATGTTTATGTAGAAAAGGAATGACAACTCTAATTCACTCAGCAACCTTCATGAAATACATAGAAATTTCAATCCAGGTCTCATGAGTCCAAGTGTAATATTCTCCGCACAACATCATCATTCTGTATCTGCCAAAGCTTTCAAATTCATCTGAAAGATTAAGGGACAAGACATTCTTCAGATGAGGTACATATACAGTTAGAGGTTCAGTGTGAATTCATCAATATGCCCATGTATTCTTTAAATCTCTTCAAACCCTTGACACCAGCAACAAGGCATAGCAAACAGTTCCGCAGTCTAAGCAGACACAACCCATGAATATCTATTCCTTTCACATCTTTGGGATCTGCCAACGTTCAATTTCGCTTAATGTCTTTCTTTTCTTGCATTATCATCCAGGCACTGGGAAAAACTGCTCCCAATCTGCCTTCCCAATGCCATTCATCACGCTAAACACTCCTGTCTCCCCTCGTTAGTTTCCCCTCTAATTTTGAAATATTCCATTCCTGTCAGCTGCTGCACGCAAAAAAACTTTTGGGGGCCTTTCATCATGCTTGTTGCTCTTTCAAAACAGAAAAAGGAATAACCAAAAGAGAGAGAGAGAGAGAGAGGCAGAGACGGATGGAGAAAGCACCCCATGCCTTTCCCAATTCAGTTTAGTCTCTCTTTTGAAGGGAGGCAGCAAGAGGAATCCAAACAAGAACAAATAAAGGCATTCATCACAGTGCTTTAAGTTGCGTTATTTTTCCTTCCCAGTCAAGTAATGAGGTGCACGAAAACGCCTGCAATGATGCCCAGATCGTTTTCTGAAAGTCTTATACTAGAACAATATATACTATTATTCTGATATATGACAATATAGAAGGAATTTAAATTTTCTTCCTCTCCCAAGAGTACACCTTTTGACATGTATCTCTTCTTTTGAATGTTATTTGCAACACAAGAATTCATTCCCAGCCCGTTCACAACACACACTGTTCAGTTCCCGACTAACCTCAGTCCCCCTCCCAACACGGATCCTCAAATGTGGGCAGGTGAGTGTTTGAAATATAGGTTGAACATCTCTTATGTGTTCTGAATTTTGGATGTTTCCTCCCAGATTTTGGAATACTAGCATATACAAAATGAGATATCTTGGAGATTTTCTGTTCTCGTGTCAGGAGCAACTTGAGAAACTGCAAGTTGCTTCTGGTGTGAGAGACTTGGCCGTCTGCAAGGATGTTGCCTAGTGTGCCATGAGCAATCATCAGGTGTGCCGTGGGAAATTGGAACCTCCAATACCCTTTCTTCCCCCTCCTGCTGAACACTTTTTCTTCTCCACTCGGGCTCCCTTCTTCCCAGCCTTGCTCTGCTTGCTTTGCCTCACTTTGCTCTGGGGCAACATAACATAACATTGTTGGAGTCCACAGTGCTCTCTGGGTGTAGGTGAACTACAACTCCCAAACTCAAGGTCAATTCCCAAGCAAACCCTTTCAGTACTTTCTGTTGGTAATGAGAGCTCAATATGCCAAGTTTGGTTCAATTCCATTGTTGCAAGAGTTCAGGATGCTCTTTGATTGTGTGTTAACTATAAATCCCAGAAACTGTAACTCCCAAATGTCAAGGTCTATTTTCCCCAAACTCCATCTGTGTTCACCTTTGGGCATATTGATTATTCATGCCAAGTTTGGTCCTGATCCAACATTGTTTGAGTCCACAGTTCTCTCTGGATATAGGTGAACTACAACTCCAAAACTCAAGGTCAATGCCCACCAAACTCTTATAGTCTTTTCTCTTGGTTATGGGAGTTCTGTGTGGGAAGTTTGTGTCTTTCTGCCATTCCTGCCAGGATATCTATGTTGTGTTCATCGAAACAGGCCCAGGTTTCACACTGAGTGTATAAATACATTTCAAAACATATTAACTAGACTCAAGGCAGAAGGGGAAGAAAGGCAGCTCCATCTTGCCTCCTGACATTCCATCTGCTCAGGGCCCCTCTTGCTGTGTTTAAAATAATTATATAAAATTATTTATTTAGATAAGTAATTTTATTTGTTTAAATAAATAATGTTATGTATTATTTTATAGAAAGTATGGTGTAATGTAATAATATATGGTATAATGTACTGTTACATTGCATTATAATGTAAAATAATTGTTTAAAATGATTCTATAGGATTATTTATTTAAATAAGTAATTTTATTTTGTTTAAATAAATAATGTTATTTATTATCTTAAAGATAATATAATGTAATAATATATAATATAATATAGTGTTACATTGCATTGTAATTTGATATAATATAATATAATGTCAATATATTGTATTATGTTATAGTATAATAATTGTAATGTAATAATAATAATAATAGTATGATTACGGTATGGTATGTGGTATATGCATTTGGTATTGGTGTTGTTGTATTGTAACACAGTATAATACTGCCAATGATAATGTGATACAATAATTATATCGTGATATTATAATTTATATATTTGTATTACATGCAATATTGCTAACAATATTGCGATATGTTGTAATGTTAATTGTTGTTTTTTCAGTTTGTTGTAAGCCGCTCCGGCAATATTGTTATATGTACACTGTAAGCCACTCTGGCAGTATTGTTGTTTTCTGTAAGCCACTCTGAGTCCCCTTCGGGGTTGAGAAGGGTGGCATATAAAAATAGTAAATAAATAAATAAATAAATAAATATTACTGTGTTAGAGTGTCATTTTGGTTGGTAATGTGCCCCAGGATTTTGTAAATGTAAAAAATGTGCCGTGGCTCAAAAAAGGTTGGGAAACACTGGCCTAGGGGATGCCTGGGTGTTTTGATGTTTTGCCATCCTTGTGGGAGGCTTTTCTCATGTCCTTGCATGGGGAGCTGGAGCTGCCAGAGGGAGCTCATCCGTGCTCTCCCCGAGTTCAAACCTGAAACATCTGTCCTGCTGGCATAAGGGTATAACCCACTGCACCACCAGGGGCTCCATTTTGAAGATGGGACACAAGTTTGCAAACAAAATTCATTCCTATTTCATACAAAAAGCCTGAAGGTACATGTATGCACAATATTTTTAATAATGTTGTGCATGGTATAAACTTTGAGTTCACTGAAACATAAGAAAACAAAGACATCACCATCTCAAATACCTATGGAGTATTTTGGATTTTTGGATTCCAGATAAGGGATGCACAACTAGTATTTTCCCCATTATAGCACTCTTTAGTTGTGGGGAACAAAAACTGCTACCTATTATTGGTAAATAGGTCATTGGCCATTCTGTGATGGATAATGCAATCCATCATATGAAGCCGGCTGTTAGGAATTGTGGGAGTTGAAGTCCAAAACACCTGGAGGGACGACGTTGGCCCATGCCTGCTCTGCCACATTTCAGGGCATCACATTCCACTGTCAAACAGCTCTTATTGTCAAGTTCTTCCTAAAGTTTAGGTGGAATCCCATTTCCTGCAGTTCGAATTCACTGCTCCATAAGAAAACAAGCCTTTACCATCTTCAATATAACATTATTTTCAAATATTTAAACTTGGCTATCATGACACCTCTTAAATATATTTCTCTCTCGAAGCCATTCCTGATAGGCTTGGTTTCCAGACCTTTTGCCACTTTGATTGCCTTTTCTTTGGACACATTCCAGCTTGTCAATATGCTTCCTGAACTGTGGTGCCCAGAACGAGACACAGTATTACAGGTGAGGCCTTACCAAAGCAAAATAGAGTGGGACTATTACTTCTCTTGTCAGTAGAGGCTCCAAGTTAGATTTCAGAAATTTGAAGGAACTGTCCAAGGTGCTGAATCGATTTGTGGAGTTAACGTTCCGGCCTGTGGGTAAAGCCTTCAAAGTTCATGATAACACCCAGAGCGCATCCGTAGATTACAAAATGCAGCGACCCGTTTCACCGCTACATGGCAAAGGCTGTCCTCAGTCTTCATACACTAACATCTGATTGAACTAAACTATGTCAGATAGCAGCCAAGATAACTATTATTGCTATTATCTAGACCAGTGTTTTTCAATCTTTTTTGAGCCGCGGCACATTTTTTACATTTACAAAATCCTGGGGCACTCCACCAACCAAAGTGACACAAAATGACACTCCAACACAGTAATACATATAGTTAATATGTTTTTCAATGTATTTATACACTCAGTGTGAAACCTGGGCCTGTTTCGATGAACACAACATATATATGACTTCCTCTCACATATTTATACATGGCTATCATGTCTTCTCTCAGCCTTCTCTTCTTCAGGCTAAACATGCCCAGCTCTTCAAGCCGCTCCTCATAGAGCTTGTTCTCCAGACCTTTGTGAAATTTCACCCTGAGTGAAACTTGCTTCCAGTTAACGATGGATGTCATGAAGCTGTTATAAACAGTTCTTGGGGGGGCAACTCTCGAAAAATCCAGTAAAATAGTTTTAAAAAATCATTTCCAAGCGGAGAGGCTCAATTTGTTTCTTGGAAACTTGTGAGGGGCTGCTAGGAGGGAGGAGAGTGCCAATTTCTCACGGCACACCTGATGATTGCTCACGGCACACTAGTGTGCCATGGCACACTGGTTGGGAAACACTGATCTAGATACATAATAAAAGTGAAAAATGTGTATGTGTGTATGTAGTGGAGGTGTCCACTTACACAGAGGTGTCCACTTACACAGACAGCCTCCCGCCTCCACAAGCAGGGCATAGTTCCAAATGCTAAGAAGCCTCCAAAGGCACTCCTTCCACTGACATTGCAGGTTACAGCGAGCACCATGAACATGTATCCCAAACCCTGCCAACGTCCTCTCCAAACACTATGACCCACCACCCAAGGAATGCTTTCATTCAGGAATAATTTTCTCCTGGATTTTATGTGTTTCCTCCATCACAGGCAGGCATCCCGAGGTTCCTTTCTCTCTCCATTGGTGTGGAATTTGCATGGACCCCCACCCACCCACCGCCTCTCATTTAACCCTTTCCTAGTCAACATAACAAACAGAGCAGAACTGAGCAGCAACTGAACACACTGAAGGAGTTTGGGGGACTGATTCCACATGATGGAAATTGTAGTTCACCCTGCAACAAGTTGGAGTACTGTGACACCCCCCCCCCCAATGACAATGAACCTGTGCCACATTTGGCACACAGAACCCTCATAACCAATGAAAAATACTGGAGAGGTTTGGGTGACATTCACCTTCATTTATAGCCATTGTAGGTACTGGGATTTATAGTTCATCTGCAATCCAAGAGCACTCTGGACCCCACCAACAATAGCCTTGGACCTAACTTAGCACACAAAACCCCCATGGCCAACACAAAATGCAGGAGGGCTTTTGGGGAAATTCACCTTGATTTATAGGAACTGTAGTTCAACTACACACAGAGCACACTGTGAATGCAAACAGCAATGGACCTGCACCAAATTTGGCACGAATACCCAATATGCCCAAATTTGAATACTGGTGGATTTGGGGTGGAATTGGCCTTGACATTTTGGAGTTGTGGGGACTGGGATGTATAGTTCACCTGCAATCAGAGCACTCCGAGCCCCAGCGATGATGGACCTGGACCTAAATTGACACACAGAGCCTCCATGACCAATTGAACGTACTGGAGGAATTTGACGGGACAGACTGACCATGGTGGGCATTGAAATTCATCCTGCAGCTGGAGAGCAGACTGCACTCCACCAATGACGTATCTAGAACGTATTTGCCCAACATGACAAACTTTGAGTATTGATGGAGTTTCAGGAGGTTAAGTTGGCATGATACAAGGAGATGCAAACAGTTATAAAATTCTATTCCACGACTTCATTACAATTCAAAGGAGGCTATTTACAAGCTGGAATGTGTCCAGATGAGGGTGTCCAAGACGGTTTGGAAGTCATAGCTAATGAAGAGCAGCTTAGGGGACTGAGTATGTTTAGCCTGAAAATCAGAAGGTTAAGCAGGGGCAGGATAGCCACGTTAAGTATTTGAAAAGATGTCATATTGAGGAGGGAAGCAAGCTTCATTTCTGCAGCTCCAGAGACAAGGGCACGGAGAAATGGGTTCAAACTACAGGAAAAGAGATACCACCTAAACATTAGGAAGAGCACTAAGATTCGTTCGACATGGAGTATGCTAACCCTGAACTGGTGCTTGGCCGCTGTGTCAGACTGGATGTGGGCGAACAAATTGAAATTGAATCCAGACAAGACAGAGGCACTCCTGGTCAGTCGAAAGGCCGAACAGGGCATAGGGTTACAGCCTGTGTTGGATGGGGTTACACTCTCCCTGAAGATGCAGGTTCGCAGTTTGGGTGTGATCCTGGACTCATCGCTGAGCCTGGAACCCCAGGTTTCGACGGTGACCAGGGGAGCATTCGCACAGCTAAAACTTGTGCACCAACTGCACCCATACCTTGGGAAGTCTGACTTGGCCACGGTAGTCCACGCTCTGGTTACATCCCGTACAGATTACTGCAACGCACTCTACGTGGGACTGCCTTTGAAGACTGTTCGGAAGCTTCAACTGGTCCAACGGACAGCAGCCAGGTTGATAACAGGAGCGGCACTCAGGGATCGCACAACACCTCTGTTGCGCCAGCTCCACTGGCTACCAGTTTGCTACCGGGCACAATTCAAAGTGCTGCCTTTAGCCTTTAAAGCTCTTAACGGTTCTGATCCAACTTACATGTCCGAACGCATCTCTTCCTATGAACCTTCAAGATGCTTAAGATCATCCGGAGAGGCCCTGCTCTCGGTCCCGCCTGCTTTGCAGGCGCGATTGGTGGGGATGAGAGATAGGGCCTTTTCAGTGGTGGCTCCTCGGCTTTGGAACACCCTTCCTAATGACATCAGATCAGCTCCCTCCCTCCTGAGATTTTGCAGGAAGGTCAAGACCTGGCTATTTGACTGGGCATTTGCAGCTGTAGTATGATTATCAAATAGAGACCTAAGGAACGACGACGATGCAATTGAAAATCGACTTAATAATGAGTCGCTGATATTGTGTTTTTCATGTTAAATGCTAATTTGTATATGTTGGAATTGTATTGATAATTGTTGATTTGGTTGTCTTGAGCAGTTCCTGCTATTTGTACACCGCCTTGAGTCGCCTTCGGGCTGAGAGAGGCGGTCTAGAAGCAAAGTAAGTAAATAAATAAATAAATCTTGAATTGTGGTGGAGTCCCCTTTACAGGAAGCTGGGTGGCCGTTTGTTGGGAGTGCTTTGTGCATTTCTAAACAGAAAGGGTCTGGATTTGATCGCCCTTGGGGTCTCTTCCAACTCTAAAATCCTATTATGATCGGTCTTGCTCATGGTCCCAAAATGAACAGAAGGGCCCCAGCTTTCATTCACAGTTCTTTCAATCAGAACAGTTTGGTGTCTAATGGACAAAGACTGCGTGCCAAGTGAATGTCTCTAGGATAACTATTCCAAAGCATAGAAGCCTTGCGTCTCTTAAGCATCAGTCTGACCTCTGAAGGTGGCAGAAGTTGTCTAGAGCCTAGTAAACAGCTGAGATCATACCAGAGAAGATAGAGATTATGATAATAAGGCTGTATGGGTGATTTACAGCTTCATAAGTGAATATCAACAACTTGGAATCCGGCCCAGACAGAGAGACTGCTAAACAAACCAAGCTGGCAGCAGAAAGGGCACCAGGAACATAGTTAGAGAATTGTGTCATATCCTTAAAAAATAAATAAACAAACTGTTGTCACATCTATGGCAAGCATCCTCAGAGGTTGAGGGGTCTATGGCAACTGAGTTTTATATATCAGGGTGGGCGGAAGATCTCTCATCTGTTTGAGGCAAGCGTGAATGTTGCAAATGGCCACCTTGATTTAATGGCCTTGCATTTGACTGGTTGGCCTTAGGCAAGCCACTGTGTGATACAGAATGCTGGACTAGATGGGCTGAGTTCCGATTCAGCATGGCTCTTCTTATGTTCTTATGTTCTTAATCCTTTGTTGGGAGGTGTTAACTGGCCTTGATTGATTCTTGTCTGGAATTCCCCTGCTTTTTTAGTGTCCCTCTTTATTTGAAGCTGCGAGGCCATTAAATACGAATCAAGGTGGCCATTTGCAACATTCACACTTGCCTCAAGCAGAGAAGAGTTCTTTCTCCCACCCTGGACATTCCCCAGATATATAAACCTCATTTGCCTAATTTCCAACAGACCTCTCAACCTCTGAAGATGCCTGCCATAGATGTGGGTGAAACGTCAGGAGAGAATGCTTCTGGAAAATGGCCAAACAGCCCGGAAAACTCATAGCAACCCAGTGATTTCGGCCATGAAAGCCTTTGACAACAAATAAATAAGCACTATGTCATAATCTGAATTTCATTGATTTACAAACTTGTTGGGTGTCCCTTATATACAACAACGCCCCATCCAGAGCGGGCTCCTGTCACCTGGCAATGCTGTTTCCTTCAGTGAATGGCTGGGGGATGTGTGGCTTTCCAGTTGTTGTTGGATTCATAGAATCATAGATTGCAACTCTCATTACTCCTTGCCACTTGCTGTGCTTGATAGGGCTGATGACTGTTCAAGTCCATTTCCAAGCACAATTCAAAGTGCTGGCCTTGACCTATAAAGCCCTTTACGGTTCCAGCCCAGCTTACTTGTCCCTCTATGTCCCGCCTTGGAGTTTAAGATCATCCGGGGCGGCCCTGCTCTTGGTCCCGCCTTCTTTGCCAGCGTGTTTGGCGGGGATGAGAGACAGGGCCTTCTCGGTGGTGGCCCCCCATCTGTGGAACACCCTCCCAAGTGAAATTAGGTCAGCTCCATCCGTCCGTTCCTTCAGGAAGAAGCTTAAATTTGTGGTTCTGGAACCAGGCATTTGGGGAGAAGGCTTGATAGCGATTGCAACGTTTATGTCAACTGACAATGGACAGGCTCTGACAAAGTCTTTGGATGCTGAATTGAATTGGAGATGGCTATCTGGTTGATAATAATGTTTTTAAATGGATTTTAAACTTAATTGTTTTTATTTAATGTGTAATGTTGTGATATATTGTGTATGTATTTTGTATGTATTAGTATCAAATTGCTGCCATTGTAAGCCGCCCTGTGTCCCTCTCCAAGGATTGAGAAGGACGCGGTACAAATGTTGGAAATAAATAAATAAATAAGTCCAATAGTATTTTGAAGTTCACGCATCCCCTAGCTCAGTGCTTCCCAACCAGTGTGCCATGGCACACTAGTGTGCTGTGAGCGATCATCAGGTGTGCCGTGGGAACATGACACTGTCCCCTCCGAGCAGCCCCCTCACAGGTTTCCAAGAAACAAATTGAGCCTCTCCGCTTGGAAATGTTTTTTTAAAACTATTTTACTGGATTTTTTGAGAGTTGCCCCCCCCCCCCCCAAGGAACTGTTTATAACAGCTTCATGACATCCATAGTTAACTGGAAGCAAGTTTCACTCGGGGTGAAATTTCACAAAGGTCTGGAGAACAAGCTCTATAAGGAGCGGCTTGAAGAGCTGGGCATGTTTGGCCTAAAGAAGAGAAAGCTGAGAGAAGACATGATAAATATGTGAGAGGAAGTCATATATATGTTGTGTTCATCGAAACAGGCCCAGGTTTCACACTGAGTGTATAAATACATTTAAAAACATATTAACTATATGTATTACTGTGTTAGAGTGTAATTTTGTGTCATTTTGGTTGTTGGTGTGCCCCAGGATTTTGTAAATGTAAAAAATGTGCCGCGGCTCAAAAAAGGTTGAAAAACACTGCCCTAGCTATTACTCCTATTGCTGTCAGCCTCCAAGGCATTTATTTATTTATTTATTTATTTGCATCATTTCTACCCCGCTCTTCTCTACCCCCGAGGGGGGACTCAGAGCGGCTTGACAAAAGGCAACAATTCGATGCCAATACACAATATACACACAATATAAAACCAGCATTAAATATTTATTCATTTACATCATGCGAGCAATAAGTTTAATTTTACTGAACGACAAGCCTCTGCTCGCGGCAAGAGATGTAAGGGGGCATCATGTTGCAAATTCCAGGCTTATTGTATATGTCATCTCACTGTTGACTAGATTTTTCTTATTCTTGGGAGTCTTGCTAGTATTATTTCATTAGCACTCATGTGTTGTGTATTTTGCTTTAATTTGTAAACACTAAGAATGCATTGATTTTTGCCCGCTTTTTCGGGGTCTAAGCAAGCCGCTTAGATTTTTTTTCCCTGCTCCTTTTACAAAGAATTTGCAGCTTTTATTAGAAGTAAATTGTGTTTTGCTTTTACACAGTTAGTTAACTGTGCAAGGATCCAGCGAGAAAAACTAGGATGCAAATCAAATATATAAATAAAATAACCGTGATTTTACAAAAAAAAAAAAAGGAAAGTGGTATGTAAATTCAATCAAACTGAAATCTTTTCAGAAATGAGCTGCAGAGGTACTGTATATGGGGTTAGTGAATAGTTTAAAATGCCTTTTTATTTATTTAGACTGCATTTTAATTAAATTATTTTAATAATTACCCTAGCTTAATTCTATGCATGTTTTAAATTGTATAGGTTTTGAAGGTTCTAAGACTCCTGGGGAAAAAGTGATGTATAAGTAAAGATGATAATGTTGAAGTAAATCTACATAGGGAGCACCAAATGCAGCAATGCCCAAACACGAATCAAGAAACATGAAAGGAACTGCAGATTAATTCAACCAGAGAAGTCAGCCATAGAAGAGCACCTGATGAACCAACCTGGGCACAGCATATTATTTGAGTACACAGAAATGCTGGACCCGCTCTTACAACCACCATGTCAGGCTACCCAGAGGAGCCTTTGAAATCCACAAGCATGTGGACAATTTCAACAGAAAGGAGGAAACCATGAAAATGAACAAAATTAAAAATAAACCTCTAGAATCAAGACAGTAAGTAAAGAGGAACACTAAAAAAAAAAACCCAGGGGAATTCCAGACAGGAAACTATTTATTTATTTACATCATTTATATTCGGCCCTTCTCACCCCGCAGGGGACTCAGGGCAGATCACAATGCACATATACAGGCAAACATTCAATGCCATAGACATACAACATATATAGACAGACAGCGAGCTACACAATTGGTCGAGAGCTCACCCTGACCCGGGCAGGCCTCAAACTCATGACCTTCTGATCAGTAGAGATCTTATGCAGCTGACTCCCAGCCAGCTGCTAAACACACGAGTAAAGTTGTGAATCCTTACTACAGGTAGAACACGAGGAATAAGTTATAATTATATTCTGTCTAGGAAAAGCCGTAGCGCATTATTTATCAAAATATATTTTTATATAACTTTGGTAATTCAACGGATAATGGATTCAATACAATAAATATACATCACTGCCAATTGAGCACCGGATCACCTTCAAAGTGTTGGTCCTCACCTTTAAGGCCTTACACGGCCTGGGGACAGCGTATTTGAGGGACCGTCTCACCCCATATTGCCCTCCGAGATCACTCGGTCTGAGGACTCCAATCTCCTGGAGATACCTTCAGCTAAACTCGCAAGGCTGACTGCTACCCGCCGGAGGGCGTTCTCTGTCATAGCACCTACGCTGTGGAACGCCCTCCCGGCCGGAACTCGGGCTATGAAGGACTTGCTCCCGTTTAGACGGGCCTGTAAAACATACCTGTTTAAGCAGGCCTTTGGTGAGTAAGTCCTGCCCATGCCCCGCCATCTATTCGCTCTTCTGAGGATGATGTGCTGTTCATTGTTTTAACTGTGTTACTAATTACTGTACTGCTGTTGTTTTTAATTGTTTTTAACTGCTTATTGCCTGTATTTTACTGTGCCCTTCGGCTCCTGTAAGCCGCCGCGAGCCTCAGGGAGTCGGCGGCATAGAAGCCCGAATAATAAAATAAATAAATAAATAAAATAATCATCTAAAGTGCATAATACATCATGTTTCTGTAGAGTCTGGTGTGAAAATAGTGTCCACGATCCAGGTAGACTGATAATTAAAGGTAAGTTCACAACTCGTTTATAGTCCGGATTATTGAGTGTATAGACAAAACCAAGACTTTCCGACCAACGATATGGTTAAGTTTTTTTCTGTGTCCATCCGTGAGGTTTTGTCTTTCAATTAAGATGGTATTTGTAATCCAGTGAGTGTTAGAGAGGACCGCTGGATAGATTCTCCAGACCCTCTCTAACTCTCACTGGATTACACACAATCAGGACCAGTTACCACGTCCCAACAAAGGATTCCCCCCGGCAGGAAACCGCAAGGCTTTGAAGCTGCAAGGCTATTTTGTGCTTAATCAAGGTGGCCAATTGCAACATTCACACTTGCCTCAAAGAGACAAGAGTTCTTTCTCCCACCCTGGACATTCCCTCACTTGCCTAGTTTCCAACAGACCTCACAACCTCTGGGGATGCCTGTCATAGATGCAGGAGAAACGTCAGGAGAGAATGCTTCTGGAACATGGCCATACAGCCCGGAAAAAACACAACAACCCATTTAAAGAAAAATCAACAAACAAAGTACACTGGGACGAGATCTGAAATCTGTGGTGGATATTTGAAAAAATCCTTGTAACATGATAGCCTATTAACTAGACTCCATAAGCTGTTTAAATCAATGCAATAAGGTACATTGGGATGAGAGCTGAAATTTGGAAGCTAAAATCATCCTTGTAACATGTTGACCTATTAACTAGATTTAATAAGCCATTTCAACCAGTGCAATCTCACAAAAGATGAGCGAAGAAGCAGAAGTGATATACATCCTTCAGTAATGCTATGCCTATTTGTCTCCTCTGTACATGGCATCATTTCTCCGTGGAAATGTGCCAGAGCCTTCAAAAAACAAATATCACCACTGCTGCAGTCCCTTTAACATCTGTCACTGCTTCTCTTCTCACTGGAAACATATGCTGCTGTCAGAGCCTGGGTAAAAAGCTGTTGCCTCCCTGGTTCCCTTTCGCTGTCAACACGATCCCTCTCAGCAACTTGGTGGCCTTCAGCGTGCCAGGATGCCATCCGACAAAAAGGCTGCCATTCTGGCTGCTACGATGATGGCTTCTCCCTCCTTCCCTGCCTCTCTCTCACTCTCTCTTTGCTTTGTTTTACATTTAACATGCAGGGTAGGTGAGAAACAAATCAGCATGGAAGGGCTCTGGAAGAGCGTGGGCAGTGAAAAAGGAAGAAGAAAGTGGAAACATCCAACTACAGACAGGAGAGTGGATGAATGCCAACTGGGAGCATTTATTCTAACTCTCCGGATAGGGAAGCCAAAGCCCATGATCTAGTCCAGTGTTTCTCAACCAGTGTGCCGTGGCACACTAGTGTGCCGTGAGCGATCATCAGGTGTGCCGTGGGAAATTGACACTCCCCCCCCTCCTAGAAGCCGCCCTCACAGGTTTCCAAGAAACAAATTGAGCCTCTCCACTTGGAAATTTTTTTTTGTACTATGTTACTAGATTTTTTTGAGCCCCCCAAAGGAACTGTTTATAACAGCTTCATGACATCCATAGTTAACTAGAAGCAAGTTTCACTCAGGGTGAAATTTCACAAAGGTCTGGAGAACAAGCTCTATGAGGAGAGGCTTGAAGAACTGGGCATGTTTACCCTGAAGAAGAGAAGGCTGAGGGAAGACATGATGATAGCCATGTATAAATATGTGAGAGGAAGTCATATATATGTTTTGTTTATAGAAACAGGCCCAGGTTTCACACCGAGTGTATAAAATACATTAAAAACATATTAACTATATGTATTACTGTGTTAGAGTGTCATTTTGTGTCATTTTGGTTGGTGGTGTGCCCCAGGATTTGGTAAATGTAAAAAACGTGCCGCATCTCAAAAAAGGTTTAAAAACAAGTCAATTCAAGCAGGATGTGATTGAATAGGAACCTATATGCCTTTATTTTATTTATTTATTTATTTCCAACATTTCTACCCCGCTCTTCTCTACCCCCGAGGGGGGACTCAGAGCGGCCTAACAAAAGGCATAATTCGTTGCCAAAATAATAAATACAATATAAAACCAAAAACATACAGCATTAAAACACATTAAAATACAATTAACATTAACGCATCATACACATTCTTTTAAGTTAAAAACAGTATTTCGTCCATAATAGGAGCACTGAGCCATATCCATCAACTTGCTGTTACAAATCCAGTCCAAAGTGCTGTATTGTGCTAATGTGCAAACGCTTGGTCCCACAGCCAAGATTTCACTTTTTTCCTGAATGCCAGGAGGGATGGGGTTGATCGTATGTTGCTTGGAAGCGCGTTCAACAGACAGGGAGCCACCACCGAGAAGGCCCTCTCTCTCATCCCCACCAACCGTGTTTGAGAAGTTGGCGGGAGCGAGAGCAGGGCCTCCCCGGATGATCTTAAATATGAGGTGGGACGTAGGGGCTGATGTGTTCGGACAAGTAATCTGGACCAGAACCGTATAGAGCTTTAAAGGTCAAAACCAGCACTTTGAATTGAGCTCGGAAATGGACAGGCAGCCAGTGGAGCTGATACAACAGGGGGGTGGTATGCTCCCTGTATGTAGCTCCAGTTAGTAATCTGCCTGCCGCCCGTTGGACTAATTGCAGTTTCCGAACTGTCTTCAAAGGCAGCCCCACGTAGAGTGCGTTGCAGTAATCTATTCGGGATGTGACCAGAGCATGCAAGATTAGCACTGAATGGCCTTGCAACTTCAAAGCCTGGCTGGTTGCTGCCTGGGCGATCCTTTGTTGGGAGGTCTTAGCTGGCCCTGATTTATTCTTGTCTGGAATTCCCCTGTTTTCTGAGTGTTATTTTTATTTACTGTCCTGATTCTATTTTATTTTAATACCGCTAGCCAGATTTTGTTCATGGTTTCTTCCTTTCCGTTGAAATTATCCACATGCTTGTGGATTTCAGTGGCTTCTCTGTGTTCTCAAATAATATGCTGTGTCCAGGTTGTTTCATAAAGTGCTCTGCTATGGCTGACTTCTCGGGTTGAATTAATCTGCAGTGCCTTTTAAGTTCCTTAATTTGTGTTTGGGCATTGCTGCGTTTGGTGGTCCCTATATAGACTTGTCCACAGCTGCATGGTATACAGTAGACTCCTGCAGTAGATATTATGATAGCTGACACCCTGAAGGTTGCAACTGGAACTGAAGCCAACCACCCTTTCTATACCAGGGCAGTCCAACTTCTGCCGGCTCAAGGGCCGGACTTCTGGTGAGTGATCACCTGGGGGGCCACCCGGCCACACCCCGGCCACGCGGCTCCGCCCCCTCTCCTAAAGCATCAGAACAGCTGTTCTGACGCTTTGGGAGAGAGGGAGGTGCCGCAGGGGACTCCCCTCCCTTCCAAGGCATCACGGCAGCCGCGGAAACCGGCAATTTCGCCGGCTTCAGCGGCTGCCGTGACGCTTTGGGAGAGAGGGAGGCGCCGTGGGGGACCCCCCTCCCTTCCAAGGCCTCACGGCAGCCTGGATGGCTTGCGGGGGAAGCTTTTCGCCCGGTTCTCGCTTCCCCCGCGAGCCATCCAGGCTTGCGGGAGGGTTTTCGCCCGCCTCTCGCGTCCCTCTGGTCAGAGGGACGCGAGAGCCGGGCGAAACCTCTCCCGCAGGCCTGGATGGCTCGCGGGGGAAGCAAGAACCGGGCGAAAAGCTTCCCCCGCGAGCCATCCAGGCTTCGCAGCGGCGGGCGGAGAGTGGGACGGAGGGGTGAGGCAAGGAGGAGGAACTGGCTCCCTTCCTTCTCCCTGCCCCGCCTTCTCCTCCTCCCTCCCTCCCCCCCCGCTGCAACGATCTCGCAGCGGGGGGGCGGAGAGAGGGACGGAGGGGGCAGTGCAGGGAGGAGGAGCTGGCTCCCTTCCTCCTTCCTGCCCCGCCTCCTCCCCCCCCCCCCGGCTGCCATTTTTTTAAAAAAATTATTTTTTAAAAAATTATTTTACATTTTTTAAAAAAAAATTAATTCAGGAGGGTAGCGGGGGCCGTGTCCGACAGGCTGGGGGGCCGTATACAGCCCGCGGGCCGCCTGTTGGGCAGCCCTGTTCTATGCTATGGAATCAAAGAGAATGAAGATAATATTTATACAGTCACAAACTACATCAAAAGACTGCCCCTTAGGCTTGGTCCAAAGCTTGAGAGGGAATAAAACTGTGGCTATGTTTCTTTGCATTTGTCAAGATGACAGACAAAAAAGCCCAAGAACAACAATTCAAAATAATCTTAGATGTAATCCCTGTGATAGATCTGTCACTCGTAAACAGAAGCCACAGGGCAAAGCACAAAAGACATACATCTCAGCAACAACAACCAACAATAGCCACATAGTGCATCCAGTCATGGAACAATGAAGGAGCACTGTCAGAAAAAAATGTATTATGGAGAGAATAACGTGTAGTGAAGTGAAACAATCAGTGTCAAGCAGCATCTATCCCCAGTGTTTAAGAATACATGCTGCTATAAAAATTACCAGTTGCTAACTCAATGGGGTTTCCACTAAATCCAGCAAGAGATCCAACAGCTCCATCTCACAAGTGAATCATACAACTTTTTATCCAAAGATTCACAATAAACCAAAATGATGAGAAGCCATATCCAATGAAAGGTGGATTTAGTCACTTTGCAGTCTTATCCCAAAACATTGTGTGACAATAGAGTAGCAAACAAAGGGTCTGAGCAAAACAGTTCAGAACTGAACTACAGTATGACCTCTGTATCCATGGGGAATATGTTTTTGAACTTACTGTGGAAACAGGGATAATAGTAAACCCTACTGAAATGAATGACTTCTTCTAGAACAGGGCTGTCCAACTGGCGGCCATGGGGCCGTACACGGCCCCCCAGCCCCTTTCCTACGGCCCCCTCATCTTTTTAATAAAAAATAAAAAAGGAAAATAAATTAAATAATAAAAATTTAAAAAATCACCCACTTCCGGGTTCCGGAGGAAGTCTCGCGAGACTACGTCAGCCACGCCGTGTACCTGGCGTAGTCTCGCGATAATTAATACAGTTGCCGAAATCTCGGGATTCAGCGGCTATGCCAGGGCGAGGTCGTACAAGGCCAAGGCGAGGCCTGCGGGGAGCTCCGCCTGGGCCTGCGAGGAGCTCCGCCTGGGCCTGCTCCAGCTCCTGGCCGCCCTGCTCGGTGCCAGCGAGGGCCCGGCCCTGGTTCCCTTCCTGCTCGAGGCCTCTGCCGCCTTCCGCGCCAGCCTCCGGGACCCCTTCCCGCCCGCGCTGAGACAGGCCTGCGCGCCATTGCCGCTCCGCCCCCGCCTCCCCAGGTAATGAACCCACAGCCTCAGGGGTTGGGAGGGTTCCCCCAGGCAGGAAACATTAATTATATTTTATTAATGTATGTATATCCCCTCCCTCCATCCATGTCCCTTCCTGATATTATTATATTTTATTAATGTATGTATATCCCCTCCCTCCATCCATGTCCCTTTCTGATATTATTATATTTTATTAATGTATGTATATCCCCTCCTCCATCCATGTCCCTTTCTGATATTATTATATTTTATTAATGTATTTATATTCCCTCATTACATCCATGTCCCTTTCTGATATTATTATATTTTATTAATGTATTTATATTCCCTCCCTGGAGCCGGGGAAGGGGTGGAGCCGGGGAGGGGGCGGAGCCTGGAAGGGGGCAGAGCCGGGGGCAGACCCTTTGGCCCCCCAGGTGATCAGTGACTGGAATTCCGGCCACAGGTCCGGTAGAAGTTGGACAGCCCTGTTCTAGAAGTTACCCTAGATCAGTGTTTCCCAACCTTTTTTGAGCCGCGGCACACTTTTAACATTTTAAAAAATCCAGGGGCACACCACCAACCAAAAGGACACTCTAACACAGTAAAGAATGGCTGGGGGATGGTGGCTTGCTGGGAGCAGCTGCTGGGAGTGCCAAAGCCGGGGAGGGGGAGGAGCCATGCCCCCCCTCCCCCGGCTTCAGCTCTCCCACAGCTTCTCCAGCCTTGAGGGAGCAATGCCAAGCCAGCGGTGGCAGAGCCAGCACAATGCTGGCTTGGCACTGTCCCCTCAAGGCTGGAGAAGCTGTGGGAGAGCCGAAGCCAGGGGGAGGGGGCGGAGCCAGGCCGCGCCATGCCCCGCCTCCCCCGGCTTCAGCTCTCCCACAGCTTCTCCAGCCTTAAGGGGGCATTGCGAGAGAGAGGCGGGAGTCATGGCCCCCGTCCCCGGTCTCCGCCATGACTCCATTTTAAGTAAGCCTTAGTTATCTGTAGTTTTCCACAAACCAGGAACAAACTTCTCCCTCCGGGACCAGATTGCAGAGCTTTGCTCTAATTATTTAACATTATACACCAAGGAGTTAGTTTTATCGTTTTTAAATTTTCTAGCCCAATAGGCATATTTTCTATCCCAAGTGGTACTTATTCCACATGCCAGTAAGGTAATGCTCAAGGTAGTCTTCAGCAAGTGTTGCCAGATGTACAATCTGGATTTAGAAAAGGCAGAGGAATGAGAGACCAGATTGCCAATATTGGCTGGATAATGGGGGAAGACAGGGAGTTTCAAAAAATCATCTATTTCTGTTTTATTGACTATTCTAAAGCCTTTGACTGTGTGGATCGTAATAAGACTGTGTGGATCGTAATAAATTGTGGCAAGTTCAGGTGGTATGGGGATACCAAGCCACCTTGTCTGTCTCCTGAGGAATCTGTATAACGACCAACTAGCAACGGTAAGAAAAGACCACAGAACAACAGGATTGGGAAAGGAGTACAGCAGGGCTGTAGATTCTCACCCGACCTATTCAACTGGTATGCAGAACACATCATGCGACGTGCGGAGCTTGATGAATCCAAGGCTGGAGTTAAAACTGCTGGAATAAACATTAACAACCTTAGATATGCGGATGATACCACTTTGATGGCTGAAAATGAGGAGCTGACGAGCCTTCTAACCAAGATGAAAGAAGAAAGTGCAAAGCTGGGTTGTACTTAAATACTACAAAAACAAGATTATGGCAACCGGACTGATTGATAACTGGCAAATAGAGGGAGAAAATATGGAGGCAGTGACAGACTTTGTATTTCTAGGCGAGAAGATTACTGCAGATGTGACCTGTAGCCAGGAAATCAGAAGATGTTTACTTCTTGAGAGAAGTGAAATGACCAATCTTGATAAAATAGTGAAGAGTAGAGACATCACACTGGCAACGAAGGTCTATATCAGGGGTGCTCAGAAAGTCGATTGTGATCGACTGGTCGATCTTGGGACCCAGGGAGGTCGATCCCAGCTGGATGGGATGCTTCTGAGGGGGCGGAGCCATGCCGTGCCAAGCCCCGCCCCCTCCGCCGGCTTCAGCTTTTCCACAACTTCTCCTGGGTAGAAGAGGGTAATGCCAAGCCAGTGGTGGCTATCTATACCACCACTGGCTTGGCATTACCCTCTTCTAACAACAAAACTGTACCCACGAAGGGTTCAATGTAATAAATCACAAAATCGGTAGTCCAGTTTTTTCAAGGCAAATCAATGTGCATCCAATATCATGGGTGACCCAAAGGCTTTGGCACTCCCAGCAGCTGCTCCCAGCAGGCCACCATCCCCCACGACCTTTGGGTCACCCATGATCGGCTACTACGCCTGGGTTATATTATATATGATACTTTACTATGATATTGGACGCACATTGATTTGCCTTGAAAAAACTGGACTACCGGTGAAACGGACTTCTGGGCCTTTCAATACGCATGGCGACTCCGTCGGCCTGACCAATCCACTTTGAGGGGACCAATTACTCCTCAGCGTCCTTCATTCCTTATTCTCCCCACCAGGGATGAGTATAATTTATGGACTCTTTATGATATACGATTTCAAGACATGCTATTTTAGCAATACGATATATAGATGTGGACTTAACCCCTGCGAGGGATATTGAGTGATAACAAGCATTAACCCCTGCGTGGGATTTCATTTGGGTTTGTTATAGATACCCTGTTTTATTTTGCAAGTCTTTCTGTGACTTTAATACTACATGATATTCAATATAATACTATTTGATGAACCATTGATTTTGTGATTTATTACATTGAACCCTTCGTGGGTACAGTTTTGTTGTTAGCTTCACAGCCCTCGAGCTCTGTTTAATACTATTACCCTCTTCTACCCAGGAGAAGCAGTGGAAATGCTGAAGCCAGAGGGAGGAGGGGGCGGAGCCAAGCCCCACCAAGCCCTGCCCCTTTCCCCAGCTCCGCCCTGTTATCTCTTGGTAGATCTTTCTGACTTGGTTTTAGTATAAGTAGCTCGCATGCTGAAAAAGTGTGGGCACCCCTGGTCTACATAGTTAAAGCAATGGTATTCCCCATAGTAACCTATGGATGTGAGAGTTGGACCATAAAGAAGGCTGAGCGAAGGAAGATAGACGCTTTTGAACTGTGATGCTGGAGGAAAATTGTGAGAGTGCCTTGGACCACGAGAAGATCAAACCAGTCCATATTCCAGGAAATAAAGCCTGAATGCTCACTGGAGGGAAGGATAGTAGAGGCAAAGATGAAATACTTTGGCCACATAATGAGAAGACAGGAAAGCTTGGAGAAAATACAGGAAAATGGAAGGAAAAAGGAAAAGCAGCTGAGCAATGGATGGATGGATGGTATCCTTGAAGCAGCTGGTTTGACCTTGAAGGAGCTGGGGGGGGGGGGTGACAACCGACTGGTGTGGACTGGTCCGTGAAGTCAGGAAGAGTCGGAAACGATTGAATGAATAATAATTTTAAAAAAAACTTTATTTCTAACCTGCATCCATCTCCCCGGAGGGGACTCGGAGCGGCTTACATGGGGCCGTGCTCGAACAACACGTCATAAACAACAACAAAAATCCCAACAGGCAAATATAATACCAAAGAAAAACAAAAGCACCCCAAATAATGTTCATTCCCTTCAACTTACAAGTTATAAACCCTTATTGAGAACAGCAGCAGTATGAATTATCTATGTCTATTGGGGGGGGGTCAGAACTGGACAAACCAGAAGGCATTAAAGAAGTATATTTCCCATAATGTCTGCACTATTTTTCCTTGCAGGTGAGGATGGCACAGAAAAAAGCTCTCAGTGCTTGGCATAAGTTAATGGAAAATTACATATAGAAGGCCCTCCATTAAATCTGAACTTGTGGTGGCATTTGTTCATTAGGAGCAACACATTTTCCAAGACTCTGCATGAAATGCTCATTTCCTACTAGGTGCAACTAGCTGGTAACACCTCATGGAGTGAAAGAGCTGTATTACTATGATTATTTTAATGCACTGTCAAAAAAGTAGGACATACACATTTTATATTAAGAACCAAATGATAAAAAAAACATATCAGTTTCGCAAGAGAGAGAAAGGGGTGGAGGCAGCAAGACACGGCAATTCTTCAGAAAGTCTAAAAGAATGTTCCAATTCGTTTTAAGTTCCCAAACTTCAAAAATCAAGTTCACAGATATCCAGGTACCCAACTGCTTAATACTTTCCCACCTGTTAATATGAGTATGCCTGGCAGGTATGTTTTAGATGTGTTTTCCTTTATAGTCCAATAATCTACAATTAAATATTGCCAGGCAAAGCAATTCTTCTGCACCTGATGCGGAGATCAGAAGAATTCTTGCTTGGACTACAATTCCCAGAACCTTCCAGCCAAAATGGCCAATATCTGATGGAGTCTGAGGATATTATACACACACACACACACACACACACACACACACCCCTGAATTAGGAACTTTTTCATGCTCAGACTTGTCCTTCAGAAGCTCACTTTAGTAGACCAGTAAAGGATAAAACCCATCATATAGAGCACTGGTTCCCAACCTATGGTCCGTGGACCACCAGTGGTCCGCAAGAACGAAAATATGGTCCGTGGCTTCATCATTACTACACCGTTGCCTAAAAACCACATGGCACCAATAGCTACTGGTCTCGTGAAAACCTCTAATAGTGCCAAGGCAACAGGGATGTTGGGAGGGTAGAGGCTGACTACTCATGAAAGATTACTACTACCACATCAGCTCAAGATTATTGAATATGGTTTCCTGTGGGCGAGCAGATGGCGACTACTAGATGGCATATGTTCTGTGTCAGAAACTAGAGCTGAGGTGGTCTATCCAATGCAATTTTCTGAATCAACACTCCAAATGACCAAACTGAATCTAAAGCTGACCAAAACTGATTCAGAACCCTTCTGGTACTAATCTTGGAAAGTGGTCCCTGGTCAAAGTGGTCCCTGGTCAAAGTGGTCCCTGGCCTGGTCAAAAAAGGGTTGGGAACCACTGAGATAGAGGGTGGAAAGTTCATAGATATATATGTTTTAAATGTAATTTTTCTAATATATGCATTTTATTGTATGTATTTTAAGGTGATGTGTTTTAACTGTGTTGTGCCCCTTCCAGAGCCATGAGGAGTGGTGGACAACAATTTTTTTATTATTATTGCTGTTGTTAGATCTGTTTTTTCTTGTTTCTGTGCGTATATGTGCGTATGTTTTTTATGTTTTGTTATTTTTAATGGTTGTTTACTTGTAGGCTTCGAAAAGTAAATAGTATGTAGTTGTGTAGTCTTTCATTTTGTATAAATAAATAAAGTGCATTATTATTATATCTAAAATAAGCTTTTTTAACCTTCAATTTCTTTTCTTGAATAAAAAAGAAACTCTCCTTATCATGCCACATCTTTCAAAAACACATTTTTAAAAAATGGCTTTTCTTAGAACAGTGGTTTCCCAACCTGTGGTCCATGGACCACCAGTGGTTTGCAAAAACTAAAATATGGTCCGCAGCCTTACAGTTACTACACCGTTGCAATGGGAGCAACTGATCTCACGAAACCCTCTTATAGTTGCAAAGCTTATTAAATATGGTTTTCTGTGGGTGAGCAGATAGAGACTACTGCATGTTATGTATCTGAAATGAGAGCTGATGTGGTTTATATCCAATGCAATTTTCTCAATCAGCACCCCAAATAAGCCAACCAAATCTAAAGTTGACCAAAAACTGATTCGTAACCCTTTTGGTACTAATGTTGGAGAGTGGTCCCTGGTCAAAGTGGTTCTTTGCCAAAAAAAAGATTGGGAACCACTGTCTTAGAGGTACCAACTCTTTGAAAAACACCATGCTCAGTTGTCAATCTACTCTGACATAGTTCGAGCATATGCCTCACCACTTGACAACCCTATTTAGATTTGGATTTATAGCTTATGGGCTACAGTTTAAAATGTTTTCCAAATTTTAATATTTTAAATAAAGGTTATTATTTGGTAGCAAGATCGACATATGTGATATATTTTCAAATAATATAACCATTTTAAAAACCAGAAATTATGTTAGCCTTTTTTTTTTCAGACAAGGGACACTCTTGTCAGCCACCCACAACAAATGTTCCAGCTAAGGTTAAAGTATATGTTCTGACTTTGTGGGTTTGCATATGGCAGAATGCCCTTCATTCTTCACCCACAAACATTCCTTTAAAAATGAATACATTAAGTTACCAAGAATGCAAAGAAAGAATAAGTTATGATAAACTATGAGGGATAACTCAGGAACATCGTTGAGAGAGGTTCAATGTAGATATCAAGACGTTCTAACACAGAGATCCCAAATGACAAGAATAATCCCAATAACCAATATTTTCAGAGACTGTAATCTGTATTTATAGGATAGTGGACATCACCAACAAATTTTCCCTGGACATGGAGCATTTTCATTCACTGAAATACACTGGAATTCTTATGGCAGCATTTCTCAACCTGGGGGTTGGGACCCCTTGGGGGGGGGGGTCGTGAGGGGAGTGTCAGAGGGGTTGCCAAAGACCATCAGAAATCACATATTTCTGATGGTCTTAGGAACACAGGGCTCTTTGGAGGTAGGTGGACTACATCTCCTCTAAATCATTGACAATTCCTCCCAAATCCCTCCAGTATTTTCTGTTGGTCATGGAGGTTTTGTGTGGGAAGTTTGGCCCAATTTTATCATTGGTAAGGTTCAGAATGCTCATTGATTGTAGGTGAACTATAACCCCCCCGCATGCCAAGGTCTATTGTAAGCTAGGCCGTAGTTATCCTCCAAAGCATCACGCAGAGACGGAGACGTGGATCAATGAGAGCTTTACTCAGCAATACTAACAGGATCTAAGTCAGAAGTGCTGGACACCCAGAGGCGCCTACATTTATACCAGTGGTTCTCAACTTGTGGGTCCCCAGGTGTTTTGGCCTACAACTCCCAGAATTCCGAGCCAGTTTACCAGCTGTTAGGGTTTCTGGGAATTTGAGGCCAAAACGTCTGGGGACCCACAGGTTGAGAACCACTGATTTATACCCTCCCCCAAATTCAAACGCCCGGTTCCCGCTTTCGCTTTCCCGCCCGCTGGTTCCCCGCTTGCGGCGCTAGCCGTTGACCTTCCCCAGCTGCTTCGTATCGGTTGTTGTGTCTAGGTCAGAAATGCGGGGTTTGGGTGCCAACTTCTTGGCCCGGAATCCCGGTTCCTGACATCTATTTTCACCAAACTCCACCAATATTCCACATTTGGGCATTTTGAGTATCCGTGCCAAGTTTGATCCAGATCCATCATTGTTTGAGTCCACAGTGCTCTCTGGAGGTAGGTGAATTACAATTTCAAAACTCAATGCTCACCAAACCCTTTCAGTATTTTCTGTTGGTCATGGGAGTTCTGTGTGCCAAGTTTATGGAGTTCAGAATGCTGTTTGATTGTAGGTGGACTATAAATCCCACCAACTACAACTCCCAAATGACCAAATCAACTACCCCCACCCCAGCCCTCTAGTATTCAAATCTGGGCGTGTTGGGTATTTGTGCCAAATTTGACCAAGTGAATGAAAATACATCTTGCCTATCAGATATTTACATTATGATTCATAACAGTAGCAAAATTACAGTCATGAAGTAGCAACGAAAATAATTTTATGGTTGGGGTCACCACAACATGCGGAACTGTATTAAGGGGCTGCGGCATTAGAAAGCTTGAGAAACACTATTTTATGAGGTCAGAAAGAAACATAATTTAAAAAATAATAATTTAGTTTCTTATGAGCCATTGTGAGCCCCAGTTTTGGGAGAAAGGAGTGGTATAAACCAAATAAATATTTCAAAAGAACTGAAATAAGGGTCATGGGCCTTCCAATAAAGCAAGGGCTGTAAAAAGAGCTAGACATCCGGGGGGCTGGCGAGTGCGGCTGAGCTGCCGCTGGATGGACAATTCGCCTCCAGCAACCAGCTCACCTAAAATTGCTTTTAGAATATCTGAAGGAAGATTCATTACTGTTTTCCCCATTTTTGCAGTTACGTCTAGTTGCCCTAGTTACAAGATCCATGGTATCTAAGGCAACCAGGCTTCACAGGGCAAGGACAACACAATAATAAGCTTTAAAAATACATATAAGGATTTCATGCCAGGCGGTATAATGGTCAAGGGGGAATATTTGTTCAAGGTCTGAGTCACTCCAAAGCAAGGCTGAAATATATCACGTCCCTACAGTTCCCCAAAGGATTGCAGCTTATACAGGAAGCGTAGGGGATCAAATGCTGGACTGGGACTGGGGAGATCTATAATTTACCCCATAAAATCCAGCCATTGGACAGACAGACCTAGGTCCCTGTGTCCAAATTCATAAAATTGCTGTAAGAATAAAGCGGGGCAAAGGAGAGCCATGGACCCCACTTTATACTAATCAACAAACAATACCCAAACTTTATTTGTATCCTGCCCCCACTCCCATAAGGCACTTGGAGTGGCTTACAACAAAAATACAATATACATAGTAATAATCAACCAAAACAACACAAATCAACAACTCGAAGGACAAAAACAAAAGCAACCATAAAGGTGTTAATTATAATGTCAAGAAATTACATTAAGTATAAAAGTATAGATTATATAATCCTAGCAATCAGGCATGTAGCTGGGGGGGGGGGGGCTTGAGGGGCTTAACCCCCCCTCCCCAAATTCTCAGGGTGTTCCGCGAGAAGGCCTTACTGGTACATTGTTTGAATTGTTATGTTTATTCATATCATGATCTGATCACCATGCTCATTATATTCCACATTCATGGGGTTATTGGGATAACAATACAAAAGGTTTGGTAGGGTAGTCCCTCTCTTACTCAGACTCAGCCCCTCCCGAATCAAACTCAGCCCTCCCCGAATCAAAATCCTGGCTACGGCCCTGCTAGCAATATTATATATTGGTAGTGTAGTGTATCTATATAAATAAAAATGTAATGTTCGTTTGTGGGATTAACATAACGCAAAACCACTGGACTAATTGACACCAAATTTGGACACAATACACCTATCAGGCCAATGAGTGACCATCACTCATAAAAACACTGAAAAACACAGCTGAAGAGACTTAAAAAGCCAAAAAATCAAAAAGTCGTTACAGCGCATGCACAAAAATGACTCCCCCTGGCAAAAAAAACACACAATAGCATATCCACACTCTCTTCTGGATTACAGCTCCCACCATCCCCTAGACCAAGCCCTTTAGGAGAAGAGGATGATCCAAATGCACTGCTTTCAAGCTGCAAGCTTTCTTTTCCTTGGATTTCTTTGAGAGCATCCCAATCCCTGCATATTTCCAATTTCCTATTCCTGGACTGCAATCCTTCAGATAGATACCGTGTTTCCCCGAAAGTAAGACACCCCCGATTGTAAGACGTATCGGGGTGTCGGGGATCGGCTTATATAAGCCATACCCCGTATGTAAGACGTACCTCGTCCCGCCGCCGCGCCGCAACCTCCGTGGCACACCTTTTCGCCAGGCCTCCAAGCAAGGGAGGGGGAAAGGAGCCAGGGGCGGGACGAAGCGGCGACGCGTCACTGTGACGCGGCGATCCTCACCACGCCCCTGGCTCCTTTCCCCCTCCCTTGCTTGGAGGCCTGGCGAAGAGGTGTGCCGCGGAGGTGTGCCGCGGCACACCAGCGGCACACCTCCGCGGCACCCCGCGTCGCCAGGGCTCCAGGCCAGGGAGGGGGAAAGGAGCCAGGGGCGGACTGCGGCGACGCGTCACTGTGACGCTGCGATCCTCACCACGCCCCTGGCTCCTTTCCTCCTCCCTTGCTTGGAGGCCTGGCGAAAAGGTGTGCCGCGGAGGTGTGGGCGTGGCGACGGGGTACGTCTTGGGTTATATAAGACGTACCCCGAAAGTAAGCCGTAGGGGGACTTTTGGGGGGGAAAAGAAAGTAAGACGCTGTCTTACTTTCGGGGAAACACGGTAGATGCGATAGACATAGGTAGGTAGGTAGATCGAGCAGGCGGAATGCTGGGAGTTGCAGTCGAAGAATAGGTAAAGAAGAGGGAAAATGGAGAAAGAGGAAAGGAAAGGAAAGGTGGGGGAGAAAGGGAAGAAGGAGGGAAGGAACTAAGGGAAAGGAAAGGAAAGGGGGAAGGAAAGAAAGGAGGGAAGGAAAGAGAGAAGAAAGGAAGGAGAGAAAGAAAGAGAAATAATGAGGGAAGGTTGGCCACAGCAACGTGTGGCGGGTACAGCTAGTTGTGGTATAATAATATCATACAACATTATAATACATAGTAATATAGTAAGTGTATGTTATACACTACATGTAACATTACTAATAATATTACAATATAGTGGTATAGTACAACATAATAATATATAATGCTAATATTGTGCTATGCTAATAATATATTATATATACATATTTATTTATTTATTATTTGGACTTATACGCCGCCACTCCCCGAGGGCTCGGAGCGGCTTACAGTCATATAAAAACATCAACAGAAATAAAACAACAGTTAAGCTAAGCTACAAGGGTCTCCGGCTAGCAGTCAAAGGCTAGCCGGAAAAGATGGGTCTTGCAGGCCTTGCGAAAAGAAAGTAGGTCATGCAAGGCCGGCACATCGCTTGGAAGGGTGTTCCAGATTGACGGCGCTACTACTGAGAAGTTGTAGCACCGAGTTGACATGAGACGAATTGTTTTAAAGGACGGCACTTCCAGGAAGTTCACATATAATATTATTATAATGTAATAGAATACAAGACTAATAATTATACAAAATAATATACAATAATAATATTGCAAGGTAATAATACATTAAATATAACACTACTGAGAATATATAATCATATGCAGTGACAAAACTGTTTTATAGGCTGTTAGGAATTGTGGGAGTTGAAGTCCAAAACCCCTGGAGGGCTGAAGTTTGCCCATGCCTGCCATAGAGTCACACTGGAGGATCTTGAAAGAAGCTAAAGTGAGCCTTTTTTTGTCAGATGCGGATAAATGAAACTGTGGATAGCAGTCATGGAGATACAGGGGGCATACTATATTGACAACAATAACTATGGGGTTTACTTGTGAATAACAATACAACACACTGGAGCTGATCCAAGAGAATTGATCAATCATACAATATATAAATCATCCGTGTGGAAATGGTGGGCTAATGCTGGGTAGTACATATGAAACACTGAATGCATTCAGACCCCCATGCTACTGGGCCCGGGACGCAGTGAAAGGGTGACATCGAAGTCTACCAGAAAGGGAAGAATATCCCCTGGGACGGGCCGAAGTGAGGCTGGAGCGGCAGCCGGGCGCGGCCACGAGGAACCACGTCGACTCCGCAGGGGCCTCTCCGGGCTGCTGGCGTGTGGCGGGGTCCGGTGGCTTGGGGCTGCCTGGCTCCGTGATGTAGCAGCCCCAAGCCACCGGACCCCGCCACACGCCAGCAGCCCGGAGAGGCCCCTGCGGAGTCGACGTGGTTCCTCGTGGCCGCGCCCAGCTGCCGCTCCAGCCTCACTTCGGCCCAACACGCCCCTGGACTGGCTGGGGAGCTTCATATCCACGGCAGTGGGACTTGTATGGGAATTTCCATCCTGCGGTACTGTGATATATGATAGAGCCTGTATATGTGCATGTCCACTTATTATCATTGATGTTTTTGGATGCTTTTTTTCTGGGGACACCAGGCTTGATCTCATTTTTTTCTGGCTCCGTCCCAGAGGATATTCTTCCCTTTCTGGTAGACTTCGATGTCACCCTTTCACTGCGTCCGGGCCCAGTAGCATGGGGGACTGAATGCATTCAGTGTTTCATATGTACTACCCAGCATTAGCCCACCATTTCCACACGGATGATTTATATATTGTATGATTGATCAATTCTCTTGGATCAGCTCCAGTGTGTGGCATACTATATTGAACATGTCCTCACTGAATGAGAAGGAAGTCTTCTCCAAACATTTTGCCTGGAAGCTCTATCTTAATGCTTTGCTATAAGCATTGACTATGAACCAATTTTTTAAATACAGAACTCGCCGAATGCTCCCAAGCTGCAGAGCAGCAGCCGTTTCACAGCCAAATACCCAGATGAGCATATCTCAAAATCAACGGCAGGCTCAGCTGTGGATTTGGTGGGAGAGGCTGCAGCTTAGCAACCGAACACGTTTTTGTAAAAAGAGGATCTCCGCACACAATCCCTGGCATCTCTCATTAAAAGAAGATTAGATAACACAGCAGAAGAATCCTAGGACAGAGATGGGAAATACCGCAAAAAGCTACTGCCAGTCAGAGTATAGTTTGCTCCTCAGCCCAGAAAAATGTTGCATGCAAAAGGCTGAGCGTCGGAATCAAATCACATGCAATGTATTCCATTCTGACTCCTAGAAAACTGTTGCATACAATTGGGCTGTGATTCCCACAGTGCTGTGCTGTGTTTTGCAGCCTTGAAACTACAGCCATCCCTCCATATTCGCTGGGGTTTGGGCATAGGACCCCTACTAAAGTGAAGTATTGAATTTTAAAATGTGATCTCCTCCTTCATTCTCCAAAGGCCTCATTGCACAGCCACGTTTTCACCCATTTCCTAAAGGTCAGGAGGGAGGAGGCAGATCTAATTTCATTTGGGAGGGAATTCCACAACCGGGGGGCCACCACAGAAAAGGCCCTGTCCCTCGTCCCCACCAGACGCACCTGCGAAGGTGGTGGGACCGAGTTTGACATATGTCAAACTCAAGAGCTTCGAGCCGAATCCAGACAACCATGTCATTTTATGTGGCAACGTTGGATCCACATTAAGTTTTCCATGACAAGTTCCCGGACCTTTGTCTTTGTTTGGTTCTATGACTTTGAATGAATACGTGAAACTGCAGGTAGTTGTGAATCCTATTGAATGAATGACTCCCAGCAGAAACATACCACAGAGTTGTGCTGGAGAGCTTATCCCAGTGTTTCACAACCTGGGGGTCAGGAAGTCTGGGGAGGTGGCGATGGGGTGTCAGATGGGGTGTCAGTGTTTTCTGTTAGTCATGTTTGGCCCAATTCTATCATTGGTGAGGTTCAGAATCCTCTTTGATTTTAGGTGAACTATAAATCTCAGCAACGACAACTCCCAAATGCCAGGTTCTATTTCCCCCCCAAAGTCCACCAGTATTCACATTTGGGCATATTGAATATTTGTGCCAAGTTTGGTCCAGATCAATCATTGTTTGAGTACAGTGTGCTCTCTGGATGTAGGTGAACTACAACTCCCAAACTCAATGTCAATGCCCACCAAACCCTTCCAGTATTTTCTGTTGGTCATCGGAGTTCTGTGTGCAAAGTTTGGTTCAATTCCATTGTAGATGGAGTTCAGAATGCCCTTTGATTGTAGGTTAACTATAAATCCCACCAACTACAACTCCCAAATGGCAAAATCAATCCCCCAACCCCACCAGTATTCAAATGTGGGCATATTGGGTATTAGTACCAAATTTGGTCCAGTGAATGAAAATACATCCTGCGTATCAGATATCTACATTATGATTCAAAACAGCAGCAAAATTACAGTTATGAAGTAGCAACAAAGATAATTTTATGGTTGGGGGTCACCACAAACTATGAAAATCTTGTTGAAATTCAATGTACCTCTGCTTTAAAAACAAATTTTGAATCTGTGCCACTGAATGACTATTGAATAGGACTGATAGACACAGGGCCGTAGCCAGGATTTTGATTCGGGGGGGGGGCCTGAGAAAGGTTCGGGGGGGGCCTGAGACTGGGGGGAAGAGGGTCTACCCTAGCAAACCTTTTGTATTGTTATCCCAATAACCCCATTAATGTGGGATATAATGAGCATGGTGATCAGATCATGATATGAATAAACATAACAGTTTAAATAATGTACCAGTAAGGCCTTTTCACGGACCACCCTGAGAATTTCGGGGGGCTGAAGCCCCTTAGCCCCCTGGCTACATGCCTGGATAGACATATCAGTAGCCAGAAAGGTTATCTGAGCAATGATCTCCTTCTGGTCCACCTTCTGATGCAAATCAGGCTTTTTAGCTTATTTTTACACCAAAAACAAATTTAGGAGTAAGTTAGATGCCACATCGGATTTACGTGCTCAGCTGCGAACATAAAGTCCAATTTCGAAACTATTTGAATTATAAAAATTGAAATTAATTCTCAAAGTATCCAGTGGGGACATTACTGACATTTTATTATTTTTTGTATTCTGAAAAAACATATAATTCAAACCATGCAGCAATGCTCACATTTTTACAGGTGTGCGCCTTTTTTTTTTTTTTACTCCCCGAATAAAAGCCAGCCTGCTGTTCCTTGTTTAAAGCCACCTTCAAAGCTTGAAAGTTCAATCGGTTCCCTGGCTTCAAGGTCCAAAACAACAACAGGAAATGCCTCATGCCGAGCTACTGTCACAAGGTAAAGGTTTCACAGAACACCAGTTAGTTGTTAATTCAAAGGGCTCCCTCTCTAAATGCCCATCTCTCTTGGAGCCACCGCAATTTTTTATTTTTGTCAATTTCGCTTCCAGTAAAACTATTACAGTGAACTGACAAGAGGGAGGGAGGGAGGGAGAAAGATGAACACGGCACAAAGTACAACTGATACTACATGCACCCAGATTCTTTTCTTAGATCCCTTTCTCTGTCATAAGCTGGGAAATTTACTGCCGCAAGAGCACTATCACTCCTGCTCCCCGTAGCGTTATTCACATCCCTCCAGTAATGTTAGAACATTGATCCCGAGTGGAGGAGAAAACACCCGCCTGGTTAATAGCCTTGGCAGCCTCCTGGAAAGGGAAGGAACCACCCAGGGAGCTATTTCTACCGGATCTCAACCTTTACAAGAATGCCACCCTTTTCTGACTAAGGCATGGTTTATGATGACGCTGCCAAATTAAGCAATGCCTGTGATCAATCACAAGGACAATAGATTCCAAAGAACTTGGCAGCAACCTTCCTTACTCTGTCTATTAAGATGCCATACAAGTTGAGTTCCCTGTATCCGAAATGCTTAGGACCAGAAGTGTTCCATACTTTAGATTTTTATTTTTGGATTTTGGAATACCTACATTATAAATGGGGCACAGGTTTTTAAATGAAGTTCATTCATGGTTCATATATATATATATATTATACCAGGTAAGTGCAAACTTCATCCCTCCAGGTGTTTTGGACTTCAACTCCCACAATTCCTAACAGCCAGTAGGCTGTTAGGAATTGTGGGAGTTGAAGTCCAAAACACCTGGAGGGTCAAAGTTTGCCCATGTCTGCAGTAGGTTGAGGGTGAATCCGGCGAAGACGGAGATCTTGTGGCTGGGTCGCCCGGGTGATGTTAATGTCCAGCTTCCGAGCCTGGACGGTGCGGTGTTATGCCCATCGCCTTCTGTAAAGAGCCTGGGGGGTCCATTTGGACTCCCAGCTGACCATGGAGGCCCAGGTCTCTGCGGTCAGCAAGATCGCTTTTTTTTCATCTGCGACAGGCAAGGAGGCTGGCCCCCTATCTCTCCCGGAACGATCTGGCCACGGTGATCCAAGCCACGGTCATCTCAAGGCTGGATTACTGCAACGCGCTCTACGTTGGCCTTCCTCTGTCGGTGACCCGGAAGCTCAGGCTAGTGCAGAACACTGCCGCCCGGCTCCTGTCTGGCACGCCAGCTGGCGCCCACATAACACCTGTTTTGCAGGATCTGCACTGGCTGCCAATTGAGCACCGGATCACCTTCAAAGTGTTGGTCCTCACCTTTAAGGCCTTACACGGCCTGGGGCCAGCGTATTTGAGGGACCGTCTCACCCCATATTGCCCTCCGAGATCACTTCAGTCTGAGGACTCCAATCTCCTGGAGATACCTTCGGAGGGCGGAGGGCGTTCTCTGTCATAGCACCTACGCTGTGGAACGCCCTCCCGGCCGGAACTCGGGCTATGAAGGACTTGCTCCCGTTTAGACGGGCCTGTAAAACATACCTGTTTAAGCAGGCCTTTGGTGAGTAAGTCCTGCCCATGCCCCGCCATCTATTCGTTCTTCTGAGGATGATGTGCTGTTCATTGTTTTAACTGTGTTATTAATTACTGTACTGCTGTTGTTTTTAATTGTTTTTAACTGCTTATTGCCTGTATTTTACTGTGCCCTTCGGCTCCTGTAAGCCGCCGCGAGCCTCAGGGAGTCGGCGGCATAGAAGCCCGAATAATAAATAAATAAAATAAATTATACTCATATCCTGGAGGTAAATATTTCCAATAATTTTGTGCATGAAACACTTCCCGTACCTTGGGAAGTCTGACTTGGACACAGTAGTCCATGCTCTGGTTACATCCCGTAGAGGTTACTGCAACGCTCTCTACGTGGGGCTGCCTTTGAAGACTGCTCAGAAGCTTCAATTGGTCCAATGGGCAGCAGCCAGGTTCTTAACAGGAATGGCACTCAGGGAGCGTACAACTCCCCTGTTGTGCCAGCCCCACTGGCTACCAGTTTGCTACCGGGCACAATTCAAAGTGCTGGTTTTGGCCTTTAAAGTTCTAAACGGTTTTGGTCCAACTTACTTGTCCGAATGCATCTCTCCCGATGAACCATCAAGATGCTTAAGATCATCCGGAAAGGCCTTGCTCTCAGTCCCGCCTGCTTTGCAGGCGTGCCTGGAGGGGACGAGAGACAGGGCCTTCTCAGTGGTGGCTCCTCGGCTTTGGAACTCCCTTCCTAGTGACATCAGATCGGCCCCCTTCCTCCTGACATTTCATAAGAAAGTCAAGACTTGGCTTTTCGAGCAAGCATTCGCAGACGAACTTTAATCGAGATCAAGGATTACTATGACGACGAAACGGAAACCGATTTTAAGATTGTGGAACTGAGATATGCATTTTGTAGTTTTTAACTGTTAATTTTATATGTTTTTATATGATTGTTTACATCTTGTGATGTATTGTATATGGGCACTTGTTGCCACTTGTTCACCGCCTCGAGTCGCCTTCGGGCTGAGAGAGGCAGTATAGAAGCATGGCAAATAAATAATAAATAAGTTTGGGTATATGGAACCACCTGTACTATTTAAGTCACCCACATTGACAACTTATGGATTTTGAAAACATGTATTTCATAATGCTGGATAAGAGAGATGCTCAACCTGTAGATGGTTTAATTTTGGGCAGACTTAAACCCAATAACACTGCACACCCTCAACGAAGCCTATTCCTTGAGACATCAGGTCTGTCCATGGTGACACATGCCTTAGTTACATCCCGGTTGGATTACTTTAATATGTTAATCTTGAAGACTGTTCAGAAACTCCAGTTGATGAACACAACATATATATGACTTCCTCTCACATATGTATACATGGCTATCATGTCTTCTCTCCGCCTTCTCTTCTTCAGGCTAAACATGCCCAGCTCTTCAAGCCACTCCTCATAGAGCTTGTTCTCCAGACCTTTGTGAAATTTCACCCTGAATGAAACTTGCTTCCAGTTAACTATGGATGTCATGAAGCTGTTATAAACAGTTCCTTGGGGGGGGGAAGCAACTCTCGAAAAATCCAGTAAAATAGTAAAAGAAAAAAATCCAAGCGGAGAGGCTCAATTTGTTTCTTGGAAATCTGTGAGGTGGCTGCTAGGAGGGGAGAGAGTGCCAATTTCCCACGGCACACCTGATGATCGCTCACGGCACACTAGTGTGCCACGGCACACTGGTTGGTAAACACTGCTCTAGATGCAAAGCAGGGTTCACTTCCACTCAATATGGACCTCAGCTGCAAAACAGACCCCTGTTCCATGCAACAGGTTCCTAGATGAAAACCACACCTTAATTCCCTGCAAAAAGGTTTTAAAGCTAAAAACCAGATCTCAGTTCCCATGAAATGTTTCCAAGTCTAAATAGTTCATGATCTCTCTCCATAAGAGAAGATAAGAGAAATAGATGCTTACAGAATAGACTGGGAAACCGACTCAGACCAAGTTCTGCAGGAAGGCCATAGGTTGCCTATACCCAAGATACATGATATGACGATTTATTGAATATATATCCCACTTTTCGAAGTGAGATCATCAACGTATCATAACAGAGTTCCATCCTAACAGTACAGGGCAATTTCAAGTTTGTTTCCAAACAGGATGCTGCTCTATCGGTCTCCCGTTTGCACATCACCCAATGCCCTTCTGAAGCAATATGCTTTTAGGTTCCAAGATCAAAGTAACTTGACAAGACACATGGATTTAATTACAGATAACAAAATTACTTGCTTTTGCAAAAATTAAGAGTGCTTGGTGGAAGAAGAACTCAGCTTATCAATATTTACAAATTAGGTCACAGCTTTATCACGCCAACTGAGACAACACAAGGAGCTCAGGTCATTAACTCCTTCCGAGGAATTTATCAACACTGAGGGTGAAAGATTTACTGAGGAAACTATTATTATGCTGCCTTCAAACAAATGAGCTGAGCTAGATTCACATTTTATATGCAGTGATAAAATACAAGCCCTCATCAAAAAATATGTGAAAGCAACAAGATGAGAGTTCTGGAAAGAAACAAACTCCACAGTGCCTTATAGAAAAGGAACTTTACTTGATGCCTAATGTGCATCTACACTGTAGATTTAATGCAGTTTGACACCACTTTTAACTGCCAGAGCTCAATGCTGTAGTTTGGTGACACAACAGCACTCTCTGGCAGAGAAGGCTAGAGACCTTGTAAAACTACAGCTCAAAAGGGTTGCTGTGAGTTTCCCGGGCTGTATGGCCATGTTCCAGAAGCATTCTCTTCTAATGTTTCACCCACATCTATGGCAGGCATCTTCAGAAGTTGTGAGGCCTGTTGGAAACTAGGCAAATGAGGTTTATATATCTACTAGCTGAGGACCCGGCGGTGCCCGGGTTATTTGAGGAAGGCATTGTATGCCAAGGTTGGTTCCTATTAGATGTTTATGTGGCTTGCAGTGATCTCAAGAACTTAGTGATCTCAAGAACTTAGTTGAGGTACAATGATCCCATGTGCTGAGGCCTAGTCAGGAAAATCTAGTTAAGGATGCCTTGTTGTCAATTTTGGGCCTGGTCTGTGATGTATAGGGGCTACAGTGTTGTTTTGGAAGTGAATGAGGTGAAGGTACTTAATATCCCATCATTCGTGGACCATCCTGCCCTAAACCACACCAGGTTGTGAAGTGGGCCATTGGGCCCGTTTGCCAATTTTTGTCCTGATCCGTCACTGCTGTGAGCCGCAGTGTATGACTGACTGAGGCTTTTCCTTTTTCCTCTGAGTCACCTTAGAATGTTGGAATGTGGATGGCCATTCGGAGTCTGTTATGCAAATACTATTTCAGTGGCAGCCAATCCCCTCTGTCTGGGGCCGTTTGGGCGTGGTGTGTTTTTTAGGGGCTTCAGAGTTGTTTTGGAAGTGTATGAGGTGAATGTACTGCAAATCCCATCATTCGTGGCCCATCCTGCCCTAAACCACACCAGGTTGGGAAGTGGGCCATTGTTCCCCTGTTTGCCAAGTTTGGTCGTGATCCGTCATTGCTGTGGGCCGCAGTTGGTGAGCCCCCGAGGCATTTCCTTTTCCCTCTGAGTCACCTTGGAATGGTGGGATGTGGTTGGCCTATCGGAGTATGTTATGCAAATACCATTTCAATGGCAACCAATCCCCTCTGTCTGGGGCCGTAGAATGTTGGAGTTCTGAGGCTGGCTAATCAGAGCCCGTTATGCAAATAAACCCCACAGTGGCAGCCAATCGTAACGCTTGCACATATTCCTCCCTCCGCTCGGCCGCTCGGCCGCACCACCGCCCGCAAACACTGACTTTTATTATATGTAATAGATAGATAGATAGATAGATAGATAGATAGATAGATAGATAGATGGAATGTCCAGGGTGGGAGAAAGAACTCTTGTGTCCTGGAGGCAAGTGTTTGTTGGGAAGTGTTAGCTGACCCAATGGCCATACAGTCTGGAAAACTCACAACAACCCAGTGATTGTGGCTATGAAAGCCTTCGACAACAATTCAACATTTTTATAAAGATATTGCATAAAAACCTTGAAAAACTAGAACTATTCTGTAGCATTGAGCCATGGCAGTTAGAATTGTGTCGAAAAGCATTAAATCTCCAGTATATAAGTTTTAAAAGGGGGATTTCCCCCCTTTAGTCCAGTAACGTTTTTGTACAGCAATGAATCAAAAGTGTCAATTTAAAATTAACCTAAACGTATGTTGCTTTTTCAATAAAAATGCAATTAATGTACATTTTATAGCTCTTAAAAATCTAACTCTGTTCCACTGAGTTTCCCACCTCCAGCCCGATGACCCTTGAACTGTCATAAGTACTCCAAGAGTAGTCCCAAATGATGTTATTCGATATGACAAGCCACATTACTAGCCTGTTTGAACAAAAACAAGCATCGTGCTACGGCTCTTCAGAAAAAGCTGTGATTGCACAATATATCCAAACATTCCTTTTTCATGCTCGACAAACACAATGCTTCTATTAATCATCCCTTTTAAAAAGGAGAGAGCAGTAACAACTGGGTAATTTACAAGAGGTGGTTTTGCTTTCTTCTTCATCTTCTTCTCCTTCCCTTGGACTTGTCTCAAACACAAACTACAAAATATGTTTTCTCCCAGCTCAACAGATGTATATTCAACTGGAAAAGTGTATACCCAACTAATTGCTTCGGCCAGGCCTCTGGAGAGCCAATTCCATGGCTGATACTGAACAACGTAGTTTGATCCCCCCCCCCCCCCTGCATCGAACCCACCCATCCCATTTCTTTCAAAGGGAGCAGAAAACAGCGGTTGTCAGCCCAAGTCAGGAAAAGATGAAAAAACTATCCCGTTTGAATACAGTACAGGCAGAATGGGTTTTTCCCTCCCAAATTTTTGCGGTCCTCCTGATAAAAGTATTCGCTGAAACCCGCCAGCTACTCAGCAGGAACCTTTGATGCAACCTCTGCCTCTGAGAGGAGAGAAAACTGTCAGCACAGTCGAATCTGATTCTACTCAGACTTTCCACAAAAAAAAATCAGAATATGTTCATTGCTTGTTGAAGACTATATATGTATGTAAGTGCCATCAAGATGCCTACTGACAGTTTCAAATTGAGCGGTTTTGGTCGGTGTTCTTTATAAGCACTGTTTTCCCCTCTCTGTTTCTCTTGGTGTGAGTAGGGAAAATCGTGCATTTATTTCATTAGTACTAAAGATACTACTCTATGGTGAACTCGCCATGGATCAGCGCAAGAGAGGCGCCCCCAAAAAGAGATATAAGGACTCCCAGAAACAAAATCTCAGGCTCGGCCAGATTGATCACCAACAATGGTCCACCCTGGCCTCACATCGGGAGGCATGGAGACGCACTATCCACAATGTTGCAGCCTCTTTCGAGAAGACATGCCGAATGGGTCTCGAAGAGAAACGACAACACAGAAAGAACCGCAACTTGGAAATAACATCACCCAAGGCGACTTTCTGCTGTGCTTTCTGCAACCGAACTTGCCTATCTCAGATTGGCCTTTTTAGTCATCGACGCACTTGTAAAAAGCGTGGGATGAGTCCTTCCTAAGAATCTTCGTTCGCGAAGTAATGCCGAGAGACGTATCTAAACTCTCCAACAATAAGATTAAGGCAGCATAAGCAGCACCCCCCCCCCAAAGTAGAGGAAATATATATCTCACAGCACACCCAAAAGCTAGATTTCTAGGTGTTCTTTTCCTTAAAACTCTAAACCAAGCCCTGAACTCTGCACTGAAAAAATAATAATCTAGGCCAAAAATTAATTCTATTTTCATTTTCTGTAATTTGACATTTGTGAGTTGTAAGTAAACAAGGAATGAGGAAAAGATTAAAGGTGAACAGGGATTACATCTTAGATCTAATTCATATCTAATATTCCCGAACTTGTGTCATTTTATAACCTGAAGTATGTGTCTTATTTGATTTGCAGTTTCCTTATCTCTATATACCTAAAGCAGTGGGAGGGGCTGCAGGTCACATGACTGACTCAGTGACAGTTTAGAATGTTCAGTTTTAAACAGGATGACAGTTAGGGAATGATGTCGGTTGAAGAATGATTGTTAGAGGAGTAAAGACGTGCAGAAGCTCATGTTAGGAAGTTAGAAACTCTTTGAGGCTCGTGTTTGATTTGAAAATAAACTATTATTAAAGAGAGCTGAGTAAAGCAACACAGTCAAAGTAGAAACTGTTAAAAGATTACAAATTCAAGATACAAATTCTCTGAAACGTTACTGAAGTGTAAGAAATGTGCCTGTATCATTAAATACATGGCATTATCAGTAAACAAAACTTGTTATCTTTTAAAAGAAGTCTGCTTGCATATTCGTCTGCTGAAAGAATCAAGCGGAAACAACATATCTACAAGCTCAGTGATCATCTATTACCAAAATAAACTCTGCTAATCCAATTAGATTGTGATCCTAACAGTTCGTGATCTATACGCCGATGGTCACCGATCCTAACAGGTCATGATCCATTATCCCCAATTAAATTCCCCAGCTAGTAAACCTTGTGCACATGCTGGCTGGAGGATGCTAGCAAACTAAGCATCTGAATCTACATTGTAGCCTTAATGCAGCTTGGCACCACTTGAATTGCCATGGCTCAATGCTATGGAATCACAGGAGCTGCACTTTTACAAGGTCTCTCTAGGAGCCCCCAAGGCACCATGGGTTAAAGTGCTTGAGCTTCTGAACTTGCTGATCAAAAGATTGCAGTGGGGTGAGCTCCCGCTGACAGCCCTAGTTTCCGCCAACCTATTTATTTATTTATTTATGCTTCGCATTTATACACCGCCACTACCCGGAGGCTCGGAGCGGCTTACAATAGTATGCATAAATCCGAAAGTACAAATACAGTATTGACAAAACTAATTAATAAATTCTAAGAAATAGAATATAATATAACTAACTAACAGTAAATATATTCAGTCTAGTAATAGTAGCCTAACTAGGGTTTATAGCTTTCCCAGGAAGTGGGGGCTCGGATCCAAGGATCAGGTAAGACCCAAGGATGCTTGAGGCACCCTAGATGAAGTCAGTTTCACAAAGGGCCGCTGGTTCAGGTTGACTGGTTTCCTCTGAGTTCCAGGAAAGGGAGGTCCTTGCCGTGGCTCCCAGACTGCTCTGGGGAAACTCCGCTGTTCCGCTTCCAGAGCCCGAGAGTCCTTGGTGAAGGGTGCCGGAAGTCGAGGTCCTAAACAGACACCGCCTTCGTCTCCTCCCTGCTCGTCGGCTTGCGACGGCGACATCTAGGATTTCGTTGGGAGAAAGGCCCAAGGGTGGCCTCCTCCTCGGTGTCCCCAAGGTCAGCCGCCATCTTCTGCTATCTTCCCAAAGCCTGTCTTTCCGATAGGGAGAGACAGTGCCGTCTTCGACGATTCTCCGGAGCTCAGAGCGCTATCGGAGGATCAGAGTCTGTTTCCGGAGGCCCGGGGGCGGCCGTCTCCGGGGCCCCGGGGGCATCCGGCATCTCTAAACCCAGGCCATCGGGCATCCGCCTCTCAGCCTCTGGAGATTCCGAAGAGACACGTAGCTTCCTCGTCGCTCCCAGGTCCCCCTCTGTTAGCCTCTCCTTCTTCACCGTCCATCCCTCCATGCCGATAGGTCCCAGGAGTGGTTCAAAAACATGTAAATGTGAGTAGATCAATAGGTACCACTCCAGCAGGAAGATAATGGGACTCCATCCACATGACCTTGGAGGTGTCTACGGACAACGCCGGCTCTTCGCTTTAGAAATGGAAATGAGCATTAACCCCCAGAGTCGGACGGGACTGGACTTAACGTCAGGGGAAAACCTTTACCTTAGCCTTCTCTCTCAGAAGACTTATGTTTCACTGAACGACAACTCCCAGGATTCGACGACATAGAATCTTGGTAGTTACAAGTGGTATCAAACGGAAGTAATGACACAGTAGATGCACCCTAATGACCTAAAGATGTTCAGGACCCACTAGAACAGGCAAGGGTAAACTTTGGCTCTCCAGGTGTTTTGAACTCTAACTCCCACAACTCTCCAATTGTTTTGAACTCCAACTCCATAACCTGGAGAGCCAAAGTTTACCCATGCCTGCACTAGAGACTAGACTTGAATGGAGATTCTGCAGACATATATAATGTTCACCATACTTTTCTGACAAGCTCCCACACTTAGTAACTTTCACTCCACAAAGAACTTACATACAACTGGTTTTGCCTTGTAGCACCCTAGCTTGTACTGGTTCACTATTCATTGTCTTATAATCATAAATACCCAATATGCTAACCAAGGTACTTAACTAATTTGGAAGATAATGTCAAGAAGTTTTGGATAGCTCAGGGGTTGGGAACCTTTTTGACTCAGAGAACCATGAAAGCAAAATATTTGGAAATTTATTTCAGTGAGAGCCATATAATATATAATATAGTTTAAGACTGAATTCAACTAAATGTGAGTATATATATACGTACATACTATGAGAAAAGGATTCCCCCGGCAGAATGACGGGACACTTCAGACCTGGCTCTGCAAAAGGCACGCTCAGGACTCTGAGGAGGAAGAGAAGACGGAAGGAAGGGGGAAAGAAAGAAAGAAAGAAAGAAAGACAGGGGAAATAAAGGAGGGAGGGGGAGAGGAAGAAAGAAAACGAACTATGGAAAAGGAAGAAAAGAAAAGCAGGAGAGAGACAAGGAGGGGAAAAGAAAGAAGGAAATGGGAAGGGAGGAAAGAAAAGGGTGGGCAAAAGAAAGGAAAGTGAGTGAGGAAAAAGTAAAATAATGAAGGGAAAAGAAGAAAAGAAAGAAGGGGAGAGAGGGAAGTGAAAAGAAAGGAAGGAGAAGGAAAGGAAGACTTAGGGGGAAAGAATAGAAGGGGAAGGAACGAAGGAAGGAAGGAAGGAAGGAAGGAAGGAAGGAAGGAAGGAAGGAAGGAAGGGGTAGGGAGAATGGAGGAAAGAAGGAAGGGGAGAGAGGGAGGGAAAAGGAAGGAGAGAAGGAGAAGGAAAGGGTGAAGGGGAGAAAGAAATGAAAGAAGAGGAAGGAAGAAAGGAAGGAAGGAAGGGGGAGAATGGAGGAAAGAAGGAAGGGGAGAGGGAAGGAAAAGGAAGGAGAGAAGGAGAAGGAAAGGGTGAAGGGGAGAAAGAAAGGAAGGAGAATGGAGGAAAGAAGGAAGGGGAGAGAAGGAGGGAAAAGGAAGGAGAGAAGGAAAGAATGGAAGAGGAAGGAAGGAACAAAGAGGGAGGGAGGAAAGAAGGTAGGGGGAGAGGGAGGGAAAAAATGAAAGAAAAAGAGAGGGGAAAATTGTGTCACTCCTCCCCGCTGCATGCTGGGAAACCAAGGCCCAGGCTGGTCTGGAGAGCCAGATGCAATCATGAAAAGAGCCACATCTGGACTCCCGAGCCATAGGTTCCCTACCCCTGGGTTTAGCTCCTTTGGCCCAGAGTGGCCAACTGTGGGAAGTTTGAGAGCCACAAAAACCCCTACAAGGTTTTTGGGAAGACATATTTGCACCCCACCTGCAAAAAGAAAAATTTTACCCCTCCAATATCTTATAGTCAGCTTGACAACATTCCTGCCATATTTTCATGCCCTCACAAGCCATGTTAGATCCATTTAACAACACACACTGAGCAGAAATCATTTAGTGCCTTCTTCCTATTTTTTTTAAGTCCTCTCTGGGGCTTAAATTGGTCTCTCGCACATACCCAAGGTGTAAATATCCCTCACAAACTCTGGAGAGCGCTTAGGAGCATTTGGGCACAAAGAAAACATTACATCTTTTTTTGACCCACAGGGTTCCCTGGGGGACCAAAAAGAAAGCCCTGGACATCACATGAAACCCATGGACTGCCCTTTCCCCACAGCCACTAACTAAAGTGGCTGTATTATTCTGGCCGCTGTAGTCCAAAATAGCAATTTTACTATGCTCTGCTAAAGATTGTACAAAGAAGCATTTGTAGACAAAAAATAAGATGTGTCGAGAAAAGGCCAGAGGGTGACACAAGGAAGTCCATCAAACCATGGCACACCCGTTCCTTCCTAAATGCAGCACTCAGATTGCTTATACAGCAAGTATTTTTGCAGTCAATTATGCAAGGAAATAGAAGCTAAAACTATGTACTTGAAAGCTCCATAAAATATGAGTTTGAACATGGCCCGGGGATCTAATGAAGCCACAGATTGGTGGATTGTCCCCCATGGCTTTTTTTGGTTATCTGAAGCAAAAAAAACAAAAACCCAACAAGATTCATAGAATTATAACGTTGGAAGAGACCACAAGGGCCATCCAGTCCAACCCCATACTGCCACGCAAAATTGATGGATGCTGAAGTACCATGATATACAATGGTATAGTTACATGGCATGCCTTATATAAAATGGGAAAATCAGGTTTTGCTTTTTGGATTTTTACAAAAAATATTTTCAAGCAGTAGATGGGTACAGAATCCATGGATACGGAGGATTGAATGTACTTCTGCCCCTAATCATATGCACAAACAAAGACAGACACGGAATGCTTCGCTGAGATTGAATTACTTCTGTTCCTCCTGGGATTGCCCCCAAGACAAATTCTATGTCGAAGAAAAACATATGGCACATTTAACTTGCAGATATTTATTCAATGGCTTCTGTTGGAGAGTACAAAAACAGTATCAGAATTACTTAGGATGTTCTTCTGTTTGGGAGGCACCCTCGACTACAGAAGCAGGTATTCTTTCTACTATTTTGCTGCTATACCTTGAACCTATGGTGACTCCAAAGTGAGCTTATCTCACAGGATTTACTTGGCAAAATGTGTTTTGAAGACGTTTGCCACTGCCCTCCTCTGAGCTGAGACAGTGTCACTTGCCCAAGATCATCCAGTGGGTATTATGACTGAGGTCAAAAACTCTCTTCCCTGCAATGACTTACAGTGTTGCTAAGTTCTGTGCTGCTGCTCTTAATATCAGACGGGTGATGATTGACATCGTAAGGCAACAATATCCTGTCTTTTGAAATATATTTTATACCGATTTCTAGTCTGATTTTAAATAACTGTTTACTGGGGAGTTGTCCTTCTCCTCTTAGGGCGCTTGTGCCCGCTTTGTGCTGGTCTGTGACCGTAATAAAGTTTTGATTGAGTGACTCTCTTCCTTTTACTACAGCTCATGCTAAAGTTACATATCAACAGAATGTGTGTGTGTGTGTGTGTATGTATATATATATATACACATATATACAGTGTGTGTGTTTGTGTGTGTATATATATATTTCTACTTTTTGATATTATTATTCCTCCTGCATTACAAATGGACATGGAAAATTCCAGAAGACCTTTATTTATTTATTTATTACTTCGATTTTATATACCGCTCCATCCCAACAGGCTCGGGGCGGTTTACATAAGGCAACATTAACAATAAAATACACTAAAATACAGTAAAAACAATTCTAAAACCAACAATAAAACAGTCACCCCTATTACACCTAGTTGCATTGGGTCAGTTTAGATTGAAAGCCTGCCGAAATACAGTTGTTATGCAGGCTCTTCGGAATACAGGCAACTCTCTAAGGGCCCGGACCTCATCTGGCAGGGCATTCCAAAGAGCCGGGGCTGCCACCGAAAAGGCTCTCTGTCTGGTAGAGGACAGGTGATAAGTACGGACAGAAGGAACTTCCAATAAGTTATGTTCTTTAGACCGTACTGATCTCTGGGGAACAAACAGGGAGAGACGGTCCCTCAAGTACTCAGGCCCTAGACCAGGGATGCTCACACTTTTTCATCACGGGAGCTACTGATTAAAAAACCAAGTCCCAAAGATCACCTGCCCAGAAATCTAAAACGTATAACTATTTTCTTATTTATTTATTTATATTTATTATTATTCATTTTTATGTACCGCTCCTTCCAGCAGGCTCGGGGCAGTTTACATAAAATGAAGTTATAAAACATCAACATTTCAATTTAATAACAACAATATAAAACAGAGCATAAAAATACATCCAACCACCCCATTTCTCCCACACTGCCATATTGCCACACATATTATCAGCCAGAAAGTAAGAAGAGGCTGTTGAACTGCAAGGCCATTTAATACTCAGCAAGGTAAACAAAGGGCCATGCAAAAATACATGCAACCACCCAATTTCTCCCACATTTCCATATTCCCCAACATATATTTCTCAAGGAACAAAGCAAGCAGAGAGGCTTTGGAGCTAAAATGCCATTTTTAAACATTAAAAATAAACAAAGAGACATGCCACAGAACAATCAAGCACCCACCCCAAAGTAAAAAGACCGACCTTTGAGATGCGGTAAGGAAATTACCCCAAAGCATCCTTCTTCTTCTCTGTCGTTGCTCCTATTTCCACACCGCCAGCATGCGTGCCGCCTCCAAGAGCTCACGAGAAGTCCGAGAGGCAAAATGGGTGCTTCTGCGCATATGCGCGGGGCCAGCCATGCATCGTGTCATCCAGGCCCGCCCCCTTTGGTCTCCTACGATATCTGAATGGCTGAAGAAGGACGGAGGGAGGAGGAGGAATCCAAAAGAGGGGGCCCATTCTGCCTCTTGGACTCTGGAGCCTTTGGAGGCGGCGCGCAAGCAGGGAGCAGGGAAGAGCAACGACGGAGGACTTCTTTGCAGCATGCAGGGGCGCGTGAAGAGGACCAACAGCAAAAAAACCTGGGCAGGGGTCTGAAGATCACCAGGATGAGGCCCGAAGATCACCCTGGTGATCAAGATCACCATTCTGAGCACCCCAGCCCTAGACCATATAAGGCCTTATAGGTTAACACCAACACTTTGAATGTAATCTGGTACTCTACTGGGAGCCAGTGCAGCTGCTGCAGGATGGGAGCTATGTGGCATCTAACCGGGGGCCCGATGAGCAGACGAGCTGCAACATTCTGCATCAGTTTGAGTTTCTGGATCACGGACAAAGGAAGGCCAATGTAGAGGGCATTACAGTAGTCTAGTCTCGAGATGACCGTCGCCTGGATCACCGTGGCCAGGTCGCCCTTGGACAGGTAAGGTGCCAACCGTTCAACCTTCAATATTGCCTAGTAAAAAGAAAATCCTTCTGATATTCCTTATCAGAAGGAATAAAAAGTCAACTTCATCCAAAATTGTACTAAACTAAAGTAAGTTTAAAACACAAGAGCTACACGGGAAGCAAAGCAGAAGCAGGAAAAACTAGTTCAGACTTTAACAACAAACAAGATGAGCTTTGTTTGTTGTTGCTTTTTCTGTTAATTTCTTGAGCAGGTACTCAAGTAACCCAACCACAGCAGCATGGAGTGGTCTCAAGAGATTACTGAGATATTTAAAATTTTTGTTTAGTTTTGAATCCAGAGGATTCATTGACTTTAGAAGGCTATGTGGATCGTGATTTTGGAAACAGCCCCAATAGGAAGCCAACAACCAGAGTTTTAAGTTTAGTGGCTCTGTCATAGACTGGAAATCCAAGAAACAAAGTTTTGTAGCCTTAAGTTCCAGTGAAGCCGAGTTTGGTGCTTTATCTCTGGCATACACAGAGTTATGTATTTTGAAACAATTGTTAAAGGATCTACAGCAGGGGTGCTCATTAGGTAGCTCAAGAGCTACTAGTAGATCTTTGGCCCTCTTCTAGGTGATCTTCGGGCCTCACCAGCCGGATGGGGCGCTCCTGCACACCCTGCGTGCACACGCACTTCTGCTGCTGGCTTCCGCTCTGGCAGTGCTTCTTTCGCCTGCGGGGCACTGCAGGAAGAAGGAAGCATGAGGCGGGGCCTCTGGAAGGAACGCCCTGCCTCTCTCTTGTCCAGAAGCAGCTGTGCAGCCTCCATTGCCGGGCGAGACAGGCAGGGTGAGCGCTCCCCTCTGGATGCCCCGCCTCGTGTTTTCTCCTTCCTGCAATGCCCGCAGAAGGAAGCGCATGTAAACGGAAAACAGCAGCAGGAGCACGTGCGGTGGCAAGAGCGCTTCTGGCGACGGAGCGCACAGGAGCGCACGGCGGCGGGGGCAGATAGATCTTTTGGACTTGGTTGCTTTAAGAGTAGCTCGCATGCTGAAAAAGTGTGAGCACCCTTGATCTACAGATTCCTGTTGAAGAACCAACAAATATTTTTGAAGACAACCAAACTTGTATTTTGATGGCTACACAAGCAAGGGTCAAGCAAAGAAGCAAACATGTGGACATAAAGTACAACTGTGTGAGGGCTGCTGTTAGAGATGGTAAAATCTCACTGACATATTGCAGTACTTCAGAGAACTTTGCTGATATTTTAACAAAGCCATTTGGGGTACAGGAATGTAGTCAAGTCTTGGAGGTTTTGGGAATATTTAAGTTTGATTTATAAAGGGTTTTTTTAACACAAGGAGGGGTGTTGCAGTAAGTCGTAGCAGGCCCAAGTGTGTGTGTGTGTGTGTGTGTTGAAGAAAACCCTTATGATGTTAATTATCATGTGCAGCTGGTAATGTAGGTCAGCCAGCATGTTTGGGCCACACCCGGTTAGGTATAACTGTATGGGTTTTAGAATACAGTTCAGCTTTTGCTCTGAGGAGCTCTATGCTCAAAGACTTTGCTCTGGGAAGCAGTTTGGAGAAGCTACTCTGAAGAAGGCTATGGTGGAAATATTAGTTGCTTACCTGTAACTGTAGTTCCCTGAGTGTCTTCTGTTAATGGCTAGAATCCGCTTGCTGCACAACAGAGGGTAGGAAAATAATTCTAAAGGTTTTTCTATATTGTGTCAGAAGCAACTTGAGAAACTGCAAGTCGCTTCTGATGTGAGAGAACTGGCCATCTGTAAGGACGTTGCCCAAGGAACGCCTGGCTGTGTTATCATCCTATGGGAGGCTTCTCTCATGTCCCTGCATGGGAAGCTGGAGCAGACAGACAGGAGCTCACCTCGTCTCACAGATTTGAACTGTTGACCTTCAGATCAGCAGTTCAGCTGGCACAAGGGTTTACTAACACACACTGAGGCAGATAGAATTAAGCTACCATATAATCAATTTTCATCTATATCAAAGTGTAATTCATTCAACAGTTATATATGCTCACTTACAAACTTTGTGTATGATTCCTATTGTATAGATGTGATAAGATATATATAACTGTTGAATGAATTACACTTTGATATGGATGAAAATTGATTATATGGTAGTTTAATTCTATCTGCGTCAGTGTGTGTTGGTGATACTTAAACATAGTCCTATAGTGCAGTGTTTCCCAATCAGTGTGCCGTAAGCGATCATCAGGTGTGCCGTGGGAAATTGGAACCTCCAATAACCTTTCTTCCCCCTCCTGCTGAACACTTTTTCTTCTCCACTTGGGCTCCCTTCTTCCCAGCCTCGCTCTGCTCGCTTTGCTCTGGGGCGAGCCTGTGCAGTAGCGCCCACATGGGTCACGTCTTCCTCCCTCCCCCTCCTCCTGAACACACTCACGCGATTTTCCCCAAACTCCATCTGTGTTCACATTTGGGCATATTGAGTATTCATGCCAAGTTTGGTCCTGAGCCAACATTGTTTCAGTCCACAGTGCTCTCTGGATATAGGTGAACTACAACTCCAAAACTCAAGGTCAATGCCCACCAAACTCTTATAGTATTTTCTCTTGGTTATAGGAGTTCTGTGTGGGAAGTTTGTGTCTTTCTGCCATTCCTGCCAGGATATCTATGTTGTGTTCATCGAAACAGGTCCAGGTTTCACACTGAGTGTATAAAAACATTTAAAACATATTAACTATATGTATTACTGTGTTAGAGTGTCATTTTGTGTCATTTTGGTTGGTGGTGTGCCCCAGGATTTTGTAAATGTAAAAAAAGTGCCGCAGCTCAAAAAAGGTTGAAAAAAACTGCTATAGTGTGTTCAGTGTTTTGGCACAAGGGTTTAACCCATTGCGCCACCATGGCTCAATTCTAAAGGTGAATAAACATCAACATAAAAGGCCTTGTCTCCTATCACTACCTGCTTAACCTCAGATGGTGGGAAGGAAACCTTAGGAAAGTGACTGTGAAGGTGGTCTTGTGGGGAATTTTTTTTATTTACTTGTTCCATTTGTATGCCACCTTTCTCACAGAATGGGACCCAAGGCAGCTCCGAAAGAAAGACAATCAATAAATCCCACAATAAAATTTCTAAAACAATTAAAATATCCTAATCAAAAGTTTGCGTGCATTTTAGAACAGTGGCAGGTTCATATGGGGAGATACGGTCTTTTGCAGATAGTTAAGCCATATAGGACTTAACAGTTAATAAACAGCACTTTAAACTGTGACCAGAAACAAACTGACAGCAGGTAAAACTGTTTCCAGCTGTAGCATTTTGAAACTGAGGAAGTTTCTGAACAGTGTCCAAAGACAGCTTCATGTAGAGTGTGTTATAGTACTCCAAACAGGATATAATCAAGGCATCTTGCAGGCTCCTTCAAGGAAAAAGTAGTCCTCAAGATGTTAATGTTATGTACACATGCCAAAAGATGGAACAAGAAAGTCTGACACCAGGATATATTCCAACAAGCCGCTTTGTTTTACTGTGCTGTTCTGTTTTTTGACAATGCAATTGCTTCTCGGAGGCCACAGGGCAATGAATATTTCACAGTATTCTTTCTGTTTACAACCTCTTTCTGTGCTCCACACAATAACACAATTGTCGGAGAACGCTTTCAGAACCGTGTGAGCCAAGTTGTCTCCCTTTACAATGTGATTTTATGCACCATTGTATTCCTTTGTATTGCTCACGTTGTATTAGAAATCGGAAACTGTAAGAGAGCCTTGCAAGACGTAATGGTCTGAGTGATGGACTAGGATTTAGGGGGATCGGGGCTGGAACCTGTCCATCATGGAAACACGTGTTGTTGTTTTTTAAATTCATGTCAGGAGCGACTTGAGAAACTGCAAGTTGCTTCTGATGTGAGAGGATTGGCTGTCTGCAAGGATGTTGCCCAGGGGACACCCGGATGTTTGATGTTTTACCACCCATGTAGGAGGCTTCTCTCATGTCCCCGTATGAGGAGCTGGAGCTGACACAGGGAGCTCATCTGCACTCTTACCAGATTCAAACCTACGACCTGTCGGTCTTCAGTCCTGTCAGCACAAGGGTTTTAACCCATTGCGCCACTGGGGGATCCAACGTATCAGGTGACCCTGGGCAAACCACAATTTCTCAGCCTAGAAGAAGGCAAAAGCTCCTCTGAATAAATCTTGCCAAGGAAACCCTACGATGGGAAAGAAGGAGTTGGCTTGAAGGCACGTAACAACAAAGCAATACAAAGACTAATGCTACCTTTCTTTTTATTTGGTTTAATGCATGTACAAAAACCCCAAACTGTATTACTTTATGAGAGATGAGTTTGTTAGTATCACATAGAGAAGGGCTGCCCAGGAAGTCGATCGCAATCGACCAGTCGATCCCGGGACTGAAGGAGGTCGGTCCCAGCCGGATGGGGTGCTTCTCAGAGGGGAGCGGAGCAAGGCCACGCCAAGCCCCGCCCCTCCCCTCCCCCGGCTTCAGCACTCCCAGCAGCTTCTCTAGGCTTGAGGATGGCAATGCCAAGCCAGTGGTGGCATAGCTAGCACAAGGCTGGCTTGGCATTGCCATTCTCAAGCCTGGAGAAGCTGCTGGGAGCTCCAAAGCCAGAGGGGGGGGGGGCTTGGCACGGCTTGGCACGGCCTGGCTCGGCATCCCCGGCTTCCGCTCTACCAGCAGCTTCTCCAGGCTTGAGGATGGCAATGCCAAGCCACTGGTGGCATAGCTAGCACAAGCCCCGTCCCTCCCCTCTCCAGTTTTGAGGAGGTAGGTAGATCTTTCTGACTTGGTTTTATAAGTAGCTCGCATGCTGAAAAAATGTGAGCACCCCTGACACAGAGCCTTGGTAGTTACAAGTCGTATCAAACGGAATTAATGACACAGTTCATGGACCGCAGGTTGGGAACCACTGTCTTAGAATTTCAAAGTTACTTTGCCTTTCCAGATATTTCGCTTTTAGCACAGAATTCCCCACCATCCCCATTCCTTTTGTCCTCCTTGTGTCCTCTTTTCTTTTCCCATCCTAAGCGTAAGAATGCTGATATTCATTTTGTTAGTTTTGGCTCAGTTCCCCAATCTGTTCAGCTCATTTTAGATTCTGATCCTGTCTTCTGTGATATTAGATATCCCTTCCAATTTGGTGACATGTGCAAATGTGGTAAGAATGTCCTCTATATTCCATCATCCAAGTCATTGATAAAGTTGTTGAATAGCACTTATTTATTTATTTGCACCAGAGGCGCTCCAAGTGGCCAGCTACTGGTCAAAGGACATTAATATAATGCCAAGTTTTTTAACCTTGTGTTTTTAAAATACATTACAACTGTACCCTTGGTTCGCTTGTGATACAATAAGTAAATTTAGTTACAGCACAGTTAATATAAATATTAAAATAGAATAATAAAATACATTAAAACATTTTAAGCGTATCGAACAATGTTTTCACAGTTAACCACGTTATCCAAAGTCATAGTCTGGGCCATTCCAATAGTCATTGCACATAATTCCAATTTTAATTATTGGACAGGACCTTCAAAGTCTTGATCAAAAAGCCACGTTTTTGCTTTCTTACTGAAGGTTAGCAGGGAGGGAGGCTGATCTAATATCCCAGGGCTGTCCAACTGGCGCCCCTGGGGCCGGATCCGGCCCCCCAGCCTGTTGGGCACGGCCCCAGCCGCCATTTTTAATTTTTTTTAAAAAAATCTATTTTTTTTTAAAAAATGGTGGCCGGGGGGAGGGGCGGGGCAGGGAGGAGGAAAGAGCTAGCTCCTCCTCCTCCCTGCACCGCCCCCTCCGTCCCTCTCTCCGCGCCACCGATTGCATCGGCGCCGGTGAGAGAGGGACAAGGGGTGGTACAAGAAGGAGAGAGACAAGGGGTGGTACCGCCCTCTTCTTCCCTCTCTCGCCGGCGCCGATGCCTTGCAAGGAGGGGGGTCCCGGCGGCCCCCTGCCTTGCAAAAGCATCGCAGCAGCGGCTGAAGCCAGCGCCGGTTTCTGCGGCTGCGGGATGCTTTGCAGGGGGGGGGTCCCGGCGGCACCCTCCCTTGCAAAGCATCCCGGCAGCGGCTGAAGCCAGCGCCGGTTTTCTGCGGCTGCCGGGATGCTTTGCAAGGGAGGGGTCCCGGCGGCACCCTCCCTTGCAAAGCATCGCAGCAGCGGCTGAAGCCAGCGCCGGTTTCTGCGGCTGGCGGGATGCTTTGCAAGGGAGGGGGGTCCCCGGCGGCACCCCCTCCCTTGCAAAGCTTCCCGGCAGCGGCTGAAGCCAGCGCCGGTTTCTGTGGCTGCCGGGATGCTTTGCAAGGGAGGGGGGTCCCCCGGCGGCGCCTCTCTCTCTCTTCCAAGGCATCCCGGCAGCAGCTGAAGCCGGCGAAACCGCCAGCTTCATCTGTGGCTAGGATGCCTTGGAAGGGAGGGGGTGCCGCGTGGCTCCTCCCCTCTCTCCCAAAGCTTCCCGGCAGTCGGGCGGGGCGGGGCCAGGGCGGCCGGCGCCCCCCCAGGTCATCAGTGACCTGGAATCCGGCCCTTGGCCGGTTAGAAGTTGGACAGCACTGTAATATCCCATAGCCAAGGGACCACCTAATATTCCTAGGGAGAGAGTTCCACAACCGAGGGGCCACCACCAAGAAGGCTCTGTCTCTCATTCCCAGCAGATGCACCTGTGAAGAAGGAGGGATCGAGGGCAGGGCCTCCCCAGATGATCTTAACCTCCAAGATGGTTCATTAGGTGAGATCCGTGCAGACAGGTAAGCTGGGTCGGAACCATTTAGGACTGTATAGGCTAAAGCAGGGGTGCCCACACTTTTTCAGCATGCAAGCTACTTACAATAAAGCCAAGTCAGAAAGATCTACCTACCTCCTCAAGGCTGGAGAGGGGAGGGGGCAGGGCTTCGCCCCCTCTGGCTTCAGCTCTGCCAGCAACTTCTCCAGGCTTGAGGACGGCAGTGCCAAGCCAGTGGTGACATAGCTAGCACAAGGCTGGCTTGGCACTGCCATGCTCAAGCCTGGAAAAGCTGCTGGTAGAGCGGAAGCCAGAGGGGGCGGAGCCAGGCCGCACCAAGCCCCGCCCCCGCTGGCTTTGGAGCTCCCAGCAACTTCTCCAGGCTTGAGAACGGCAGTGCTAAGCCAGCCTTGTGCTAGCTATGCCACCACTGGCTTGGCATTACCATCCTCAAGCCTGGAGAAGCTGCTGGGAGTGCCGAAGCTGGGGAGGGGGCGGGGCTTGGAGTGGCCTGGCTCTGCCCCCCATCCTGGGATCAACCTTCTTCAGTCCCGGGATCGACTGGTCGATCGCGATCGACTTCCTGGGCAGCCCTGGGCTAAAGCCAGCACTTTGAATTGTGCTTGATAACAGACTGGCAACCAGTGGAGTTGACGTAGCAGAAGGGTTGTATATTCTCTGTATGCCGCTCCGGTGAGCAACCTGGCTGCCACCTGTTGGACCATTTGAAGCTTCCGAGCAGTCTTCAAAGGCAACCCCACATACAGCGCATTACAGTAGTCTATAGCGCTGGGCATAGGACAGATCTGTGGCACCCACTGGTCACTTCTTTCCAGAATGAAGAGGAGGAGTCATTGGTCTGTACCCTTTGGGTTCGGCCAGTCAACCCATTCCCAACTCATTAACAGTTACATTGTCTAGCTCAGGGCTGTCCAACTTCTACCGGCCCAGGGGCCTGAATTCCGGTCACTGATGACCTGGGGGGCCGTAGGGTCTGCCCCCACCGCCGCCCCCGGTTCCGCCCCCTCCCTGTCCCCAGCTCCGCCCTCTCCCCAGCTCCGCCCCGCCCCTGCATGCATACAGTCAAATATAATCTTTTACTGAGATAAAATACAGGGTGGGCATTCAAAAGGGGCATCCATACAGTCAAATATAATCTTTTACTAACATTAAATGCAGGGTGGGCATTCAAAAGGGGCATCCATACAGTCAAATATAATCTTTTACTGAGATAAAATGCAGGGATAAGATATTAAATTATTTTAATTTAATATTAAATATATTTAATTCCATCCTCCTCTCTCCCCTTATTTTTATTTAATATTAAATATATTTAATTCCATCCTCCCTCCCCCTAATGTATCCCATCTCCCTTATTTCATCTTTAAATATATATAATTTTATATTTAATACAAGAGGGGAGATGGGGGAGAGAATGAGGAGCCCCCTGAGGAGTCCCCTGCTTCAGCCTACCTTTTCCAAACGCGCAGGATCCAGGAGTACCCGGATGACAAGAGAGGCGACAACCGACTGAGTTGAAGAAGGTCCTAATCGCATCTGTAAGCCTCAGCGATCCAGTAGTAGAGTAGCCGAAGTGTATCGCGAGATCACTTAATCCACACGGGATTTCGCTGTCAACGCCGGCGTGATCTCGCGTTGACAGCGAACTCGCTTATGGATTGCGTATTCTCGCGCTACTTGTTCGGAACTCGGAAGTAGGGTTTTTTTTAATTTTTATTATTTATTTTATTTTTCATTTTTCATTTTTTATTTAAAAGCTTAGGGGGGCGGAGGGAAGGGGCCGGAGGGCCATATACGTCCCCCGGGCCGCCAGTTGGACAGCCCTGGTCTAGCTCACATTTTACTAGCTTCTTAGTGAGAATATCATAGGAAAGCTTACTAAATTGAAAATAAATGCTTCATATGTTTAAATATTTCTGAGCATGAAACAAAGTTTGTGTAAACTGAATCATTGGAATGCAGAAGTGTCACTATCTCAGACACCCACATGGACAATTTCAAAGTTAGGAGCATTTTGGATTTCAGATAACGGATGCACAACCTGTATTTTAATCTATATTGATTTTCATATTTTGCAAGCTACCCTGCGTTCTCAGTCCTGGAGAGAGAAGAAGATAAATGATATTATTATTATTCCTCTCTGTCAGGAGAACTCAGAATGGTGTGCACGCAATGCTGAAACTCAGCTAGTACTAGCTGAGCAAATATGAGCTTGATCATCATTCCACGCACTCCTCTCAGCCTCTCCCAAATTCTGATCCATCCACCCTGAAGCCTTGCCAGAAACTGTGGGGGGGATCTTGGAAAGCACAAGCCATCCTATGTTTTCCTGCCAAGGTGCCCTTGCTTGGCCAGCCATTCTTCTGAATTTGCATTTCAAGCCTAAGGTATTTCCCTCCCTTCCAATCTGGAAGAAACCAAACAGCATATATTTCATGTTTACATGCAATTCCGGAGCTGGCTACTCTAGGCAGGGCACAGCTGCCGGGCTGAGTTGGTCAGCATGACTTCCAAGGATCCCGTCTGCTCCTGGCAGACACCACAAGGATTCCCTTTTTAGAAGCTAAGAAACTGATGCTCAAAATGTCACTCATGCCTCAAGCTAAGGTTACTCTGGGATATGGTTTTTAAAATTAAAATTAACCCTCAAGGTCTAATATTAGGGTGCTACACACTTGGGAGACCATTCTCATCCAAGCTTTTGGTCTGTCTGCGCCTATGCTTGGGGAGGGAGGGCAGTTCTATTTTTAAAAAATATGATAAATTGGGGAACAGCTCTACTCGGGAATCTTTTCCACTAACAAAAATAACAGCAGTGCTTTGGTAATGGTACTTTTTTGGATCACAACTATCAACCTTGTTCTGAGCTGGAACAGGTTGAAATCCCAGGCTTCCCAAGACTGATTGGACATCTCTTATCCAGAATTATGAAATCTGAAATCCAAAAGCCAGAATTATCTACATGGGTGCACTGACAATCTCTCTCTCGGCATTACTTCGCGAACGAAGGTTCTTAGGACTCATCCCACGCTTTTTACAAGTGTGTTGATCACTAAAAAGGCCAACCTGAGATAGGCAAGTGCGGTTGCAGAAAGCACAGCAGAAAGTCTCCTTGGGTGATGTTGTTTCCAAGTTGCGGTTCTTTCTGCGTTGTCGTTTCTCTTCAAGACCCATTTGGCGTGTCTTCTCGAAAGAGGCCGCAGCATTGTGGATAGTGCGTCTCCATGCCTCCTGATGTGAGGCCAGGGTGGACCATTGTTGGTGATCAATCTGGCCGAGCCTGAGATGTTGTTTCAGGGAGTCCCAATATCTCTTTTGGGGCGCCTCTTTTGCGCTGACCTGTGGCGAGTTCACCATAGAGTAGTATCTTTGGGAGGCGGTGGTCCTCCATCCTAGAGACGTGCCCTGCCCAGCGCAGCTGTGTTCTCAATAGCATGGCCTCAATGCTGGTGATCCCTGCTTGCTCAATGACAGCAACATTAGTCACATAGTGTATATTTAGGATTGTGCGAAGACAGCGCTGATGAAAGCGTTTGAGGAGTCGTAGGTGTTGGCGATAGGTGACCCATGTTTCAGACCCATAGAGGAGAATAGACAGTACGATAACTCTGTACACACTGATTTGGGTGCTTTGCCTCAGGTGCTTGTTGCTCCAGACTCTTTTGTGAAGCCTTCCAAATGCACTATATGCCTTTGCTAATCTGTGATCTATCTCTTTGTCAATCTTGGCGTCTGAAGAGATGATGCTTCCCAGTTAGGTGAACTGCTGAACGGACTTAAGCACAGATTTGCCTATGCTGACGTGGGGATGGTGGTGTTCTTCCTGTGGTGCGGGCTGGTAGAGGACTTCCGTTTTCTTCAGGCTGACTTCCAGCCCAAACAGCTCTGCAGCTGTAGCAAAGCAGGATGTTAGGCGCTGCTGGGCTGCTTCTGAATGGGCGACAAGGGCAGCAACGACAGCAAAAAGCAGCTCACGGACTAGATAGTTTAGAGTCTTAGTGCGAGCCCTCAGACGGCTTAAGTTGAACAAGCTACCAATAGTACATTAGCGTATATATATCTGACAATCTAATGCAGTTTCAAACTGGTATTGAAGAAAGTGGTTTAGCTGTACAGATGCTTACATAGGAAATCATGGAACAAAGTCTGAGTCCCACATGGTGATTGCTAGAGGTGGGCGCAGTATTTGTTCAATTTGTTTCATTCGGGTATTCATTTCATACCGTCCATTCGGATGGCACGAAATGAAAGAGCCATTTTAGAATGAAACAAAAGGCCAAACGAAAGAGAAAGTTGCACGGTTTCCGTTTCTTTGTTTGGTTTTTGGTCCGCCTGGCCCAGGGAATTCTCCCACATGCGTCAGAGGAGTTGTTGTTGTTGTTGTTGTTGTTGTTGTTTGGACCAATCAGAGCCCAAGAAAACAGTGACATCGCCAGGCTACAGGTCTCCTCTGCATATCCAGACGAAAACCTCTCAGAATCAGTGGTATCTTAAGCCCTGCCTTTAACCTCAAGGCTCCTCTGCAGATCAAGAGGAAGAGAAATAGAGAATATTTTAAGGAGATTTATAGAAAGGAAAAAAACCCTAAAAATCGGGGGATAGCCCAAACGTTAGAAAACTTGGTAGACTAAGAGTGGTCAGTGTGCCCTCCATGTGTGGTGATTTTCACCCCTCTAGTCCTAAAACTCAGGGGAAGGGGAGCCTGGAAAGGCTGCCCATGTTGGCCAATTGTCTTGAAAATTTTTGTTCATTCGGGCAAAAGAACGGAACAGCTCATTCGGAAAGTTCCCGTTTTCGGAAGTAGCGCTCGAAAATGAAAACGGGGCTATACAAATGAAACAAACAGAAATAGATATTGATTCTATACAAATGCACAAGACTCCCTTCTCTCTCGGCTTTTCTTCGCGAACGAAGATTCAGGAAGGACTCATCCCACGCTTTCTACAAGCGCGTTGATGATTCAGAGGTTGGATGTGTCCTTCGAGCCTGTGCAATGGACCTTTCTGGTGGAGCACAGCATGCACAGAATTGGCCTCACCCTTTAAACCAAAGGTTTGTCTGCCGGGGCCTAGCAAGCTTAGGACGGTGGCAGCGAGGTCCTCAGGTCGTAGGTTTAGTTCGAGTTTCCTTCTCTTAGATGGTTGACTTTACAGGGTTAGACGAGCACCATCTGCCTGGGTTTGGAATCAGAGTTTTCCTTCTCCTAGGATGGTTGCCAAAAGGCTAGAGAGCCCATCCTGCCCTTTGACGCTCTTTGTCAGACCCTTCAGTTGTGACCTGTCTGGCATGGGAGGCTCTACCGGTGGCTATTATGCCACCGCCAGCATAGCTTATAACTTCATTATGGTACGCAAGCCTCTCTCCCGCGACAAGGGGGCACAAGACTAGTGATTACACAAACCACAGAACATTGATGTACAAAAAAGGCTTTCTTTCACACACTTTTGTGGGCGTGGTCTTGCCACCGCAGTTTGAAGCTAGCTTCGAGCTGCATTAAATGGTCAGTATAAATGGGGCCTAAGATAGTGACATCTCTTTTTCTGGTTCGTCTTTGTTTCATGCACAAAATTATTACAAAGATTCTGCACAAATTACCTTCCGACTATTTTGAATGTATATGCAAATTCCAAAATCAAAATCCAAAACATATCTGGTCCAAAGCACTTTGGATAAGGGATACTCAATCTGTACTGAAAACCAGCATGAGAGGATTGCCTTTGTTTGTGTCGGGGAATAAAGCAGAGTAAGCTGTGGTTTTAAAACCATGGGAAGAATGCCTTTGTCTGAGTCAGGGAATGAAGCAGAGTAAGCAAAAAAATGTTCAGACCCAGGTGTGTCATTGTGGAATAGAGACAAAACTCCTCCATTATCCCATTTGGCGCAGGCAGCATACAGAATGCACAAACAATTGTATAAGAAAGCTTTCTGTTCATTTTCACAGACACACAGGGACCCCAGACATATTAAATTTGTATTATTTGCCCGGATCTATACGAATGCTGCAAATAAAACCAGCTCTCTCAGCACAAAACGAAGTGCTTCACCACTGACACATTTTCAGGACGCAAGCACAGAAGACCAAAGCCGCTCCACCTTGTATTTCAAGTTGCGTCCTTGGGGCAGGACTCTGGGACAAACACCGATGGAAAGGAGTTGAGGCAAATATCCCCATCTGCCAAGGAAACTTATCCAGGAGAGTGAAGAAACTGTCAGTGTAACAAGACTCCCCGCCAGAAGCTGGTGGTTGCAAATTCTCAAGCTTGTGCTAAATTAACCCCAGTGAGTAACTGCTTTCAAACACCACTTCCCATCTGTGCTCCCCGGGAAGCGAGCGTACATTTGTCAGCTCCTCACAAGATGCCGGTTCCCACCATACTGTGCATCGCGTCCAATTTCTCATCCTGCTCCAATTCTAGAGGCAAAGCAAGAAAGAGAATTAAAATGCCAGAAGCCAAGCGCTTTCTTCTCCTCCAATGTACAGGAGGCATCCATGTATGTGTGCATCCATGGAAGGAAAGTTCAAGCAATGTTGCAAAAGATCAGAAAGAGAAAGGATAATTAAGAACTAGGCCAAGAGAAAGAAAGAGAGAGTGCAAAGCCGAAGCACTTGGCAAAGGATTGGCGCACCTCCTTGCCCTGGTGGTTCTCCGAGCCCGCATTTGCATGCAAGAGCTTGAGCTTAACCTCTCTGAACATCCCGTTATCGCCACTTAAGCATGCGCCTCACACGACCCAGATAAGGGCTTTAGTCTCCAGCTGTCAGGGAAAAGGCTGGCAAACTTCTCACTTACATCCAGCCTTGTGACCCTTCTGAGTATTGACCTTCACCTGTTTGACCTTGTTGATCTTCAACTTTCCTCTGAGACTAAATCTCGAAAGGCCTTAGCTACCTGACCACATGCATCCAATACTAATGATTTTCTGCTGCTTTTGCAAAATGTTAACGGGATCATTATTCGTGATCTCTCTGGCGGAAACAACCAAAGCTTGAACACACCGTCATGATTACCGTATGCAGGCAGTCCCCGAGTTACAGTCAACTTACAGTTCAGAATGGGCATGAGCAGGGCCGTAGCCAGGATTTTGATTCGGGGAGGGCTGAGTTTGATTCGGGAGGGGCTGAGTCTGAGTAAGAGAGGGACTACCCTACCAAATCTTTGTATTGTTATCCCAATAACCCCATGAATGTGGGATATAATGAGCATGGTGATCAGATCATGATATGAATACACATAACAGTTTAAATAATGTACCAGTAAGGCCTTCTCGCGGACCACCCTGAGAATTTCGGGGGGGGGCTGAAGCCCCCTAAACACCCTCCCGGCTACATGCCTGGGCATGAGACAATAACAAGAAGTGAGATAAACCTACCCCTCAGATGGAAAACTCACTTTTGAAAAAGTTATTATCATGGGGGAAAGGTGTCTCAACTGAACCTTTATCACCAATTTGGCTTATGGCTTTCACAACAAGCCAATTTTTTTTCAAATTCTAATTCTCACAGGGACAGAAAGTGAGGTGAAATCTTCTGAACAGGGACACAGACAGCAAAACAAACACCACATTAGTGTTAATGCTTTCCTATGCTAGCCAAAGCTTCTATTTATCTCTCTATCTTTGGCTGGAGTTACACTTAAAAATGTACCTGTTCCAACTTACAAACAAATTCAACTTAAGAACAAACCTATCAAACAAATCTTGTTTGCAACTTGAGGACTGCCTGTATACTAATTTACAAATGAACCTCATGTGCAATTTGGAGGTAAAATTATGGATTTTGATATCAACGGTGGATAAGTGGGGGCAGGCATGTAGCCAGGGGGGGGGCTTAGGGGGCTTCAGCCCCCCCCCCCGAAATTCTCAGAGTGGTCCGCGAGAAGGCCTGACTGGTACATTATTTAAACTGTTATGTTTATTCATATCATGATCTGATCACCATGCTCATTATATCCCACATTCATAGGGTTATTGGGATAACAATACAAAAGGTTTGGTAGGGTAGTCCCTCTCTCACTCAGACGCAGCCCCTCCCAAATCAAACTCAGCCCTCCCCAAATCAAAATCCTGGCTACGGCCCTGAGTGGGGGGTTATTTCATAGAGAGGGGAAGGTGTCAATGCTGACTCAGGGAGGTGGCAGCTCCTGGACATCACTGATTTTTCCCTGCCCAAGCATTCAAAAGGGCTAAAGTGCTATCCCAGCCAAAAGAGTAGTAGGTGTTTTTGCTTACTAAGGTTCTCCTTGACTAAGGTATGAGACTAAGTTCTTCTTTTTTTAAATAATTTTTTTATTGATTTTGTGAATATAATGTGATACATATAATAACGACCTTACACAAACATTCTAACATGACAAGAGTACTATAAGGGGAAAAAGAGGGGGGAAAGGTGGGGTGGTGATGTGGGGGAAGGGGTCGAGGAGAACAAAAAAAAAACAGAAATACAACATTCAACATAAAGTTGACTTCCACTTTCCTTCGTCGAGGGATGAGGGTGTTCTTTGCTGCTTCGACCATTATCTCCAAAGTTCTTGGAGATATTAGTATAATCTCCCAATCCTTTAACAACAAATGTTACCCAATATTACTATTTATAGTGTCATAGTGGTCCTTATGTAAGACCAATAGTTCAATTTATCTTGTATATCTATTTATATTTTTCTGTGTATAGTTAATACACTCCAGTCTGTTTCTATTCTTGGATTTCCAGTATTTTTGCTCAGAAGAAATGTCAATCTGTCCATATTCTTTATATCATATATTTTCTCGAGCCATTGCTCTTTAGTTGGAATATAATCACTTTTCCAATACCTAGCAAAAACCATGCGTGCAGCAGTTGTCATATACCAAAAGAGTTTGTCTTCATTTCTATCCAACTTTAAATCTTTGTCTAATAAACCCAAAAGATAAACCCGGGAGGGCGGCAGGACTTCCGGGAGGGCGGCAAGATGGCAGGCACGGGATTGTAGGACCTCCGACAGGACCTCCGACAACCCCCACCGCGTAGCAGTCATCGGGTCGAGCTAAAGCTCCCCTCTCCCGGTGGATCGAATCCGGGAGGTACGCTAGAGTCCTGCGGTATACTGGGTCTTCCAAACCTCTCCCCTCAAGGGTGAGGAGAGGGAGATTCGGTAGCCTAGGATGTGCGGATGACTCCGCGGGAAGCGCTTCTCGGTCAAAACGAGATCCGCACTTACTGCCAAGCCCCGCTCACCAAAAATGCGATAAATAAAGATTGAAGAAAGAATCAAGGCAAATCAGCCACTTCAGGAAACGTAAGTTTCAAAGGAAAGACTTTCCTTCAAGAGGGTTAAAACCTCCCAACAAGAGGAAATAAAGTAGCTAAATCAAATGATCCGCGTTTCAAAGCCGGAGACTAAGTTCTTACCTTCTCCCGATCAGAGAAGGAGCTAATTCCTTTTTTTATTAGAGTTAAAATTGACTTGTGGATAAATCAATTCAAGTTCAGGGACTGACTTTTTAAAAATTAAAATTTCCTGCTCAATCCATGAGTATTGTTGTATGTCAACCTGTTCAGCCTGTGATTGTGTCTCATGATCATTCTGATTAGAATGATGGGAATGGGGATGATGTCCATGTAGAGAAGCCTGAGTTGCCAAAAAGGGCCTGAATGGAGTTTAAAACATAGGTCACAGAGGCCTGTGTTGCTGCAAGAGGATTCTCAAGGCCTCGAGCTTGGGAAAGGCTATACGCCGGAATTCTCTGATCCGTTATCTAGGAATGAAGTTGATGTCGAGCTCCCAGATGTAGAACTTAATGAGGGGAGTGAGGCCTTGAACAGGAAAAGATGTTTCAGTCAACCAAGCTAGTCAGTACAACAATTAAAGCACTCGGCTAGACTCCAACAGAAGTTGGAAGTGGAACCAAAATTAAGAAAGAATCCAAATCTAGCTGTTTGGGAATTAGGGCAGGGTTTATAAGTGACTATTGAGAAATATTGCTTCAGTTGAAGCAACATCGGATTCACTTCAAGTTCCCAGTGTCAAGGTCTATCTGTTTCTTGCTTATTCTATGGATTATGCCTTTCTTCTGTTCTTTTTTATGAATTCAAGTCTCTGGACTTTTTACTTTGGATATCTCTGGACTTTTTATTCTTGTTCCTTTTAATATCAATTGGATTACTTTTCACTGTGGATTACTTATTCATTTATTTATTTATTTATTATTTCAACTTATATACCACCCTTCCCAATAGGCTCAGGGTGGTTTACAGCACAGGCATAAAACATAATCACAAAACAGCATTTAAAACACAATATTTATTTATTATTTATTTATTTACTTCATTTCTATTCCGCCCTTCTCACCCCGCAGGGGACTCAGGGCGGATTACAATGTACACATTACATTTAGACACACAAACACACAAGACAGACAGAAGCAATTTAACATCTGGCCACCAGGGGGAGCTGTCGCACTCCTTCATTCCTCAGCATGTTTTCTGGAGATCTTTTTTATGGCCTCGTAAATCAGTTAAATAAAAGCAGTTTATACTAAAACAGAGAATGTATATTTTCTATTGCTTTGAGCTTCTTATATTCTTAATAATCTGCTTGCTGATTTTACCCAGCTGGTGTGGTGTCTAATGTCAGAGGTGATTCTGTTCTGGAGTAAGACAAGTATATAGGCTACTAATGCCAAAAGTAAGCACAGGGAGAAATCACAAGCACAAAAAAGGGGATTCTATAGACCAGTGATCCCCAACCTGTGGTCCATGGACCACCAGTGCTCCACAAGAACTAAAATATGGTCCACAGCCTCACCGTTACTACACTGTTGCAACCCTCTTATAGTGCCGAGGGTTATTAAATATGGTTTTCTGTGGGCGAGCAGATGGCAACTACTGATGTTCTTATGTGATCTATCCAATACAATTTTCTCAATCAGCACCCCAAATAACCAAATCAAATCTAAAATTGACCAAAAGTGATTCGTAACTCTTTTGGTAACTAATGTTGGAGAGTGGTCCCTGTGGGTTGTACTGTGCTGCAAACTAATGATCTAACAGCTTAGCGGAGGGCTAACTTTTGGCTATTGAGAATACAATAAATGCACATTTCAAAAGTAATATAACAAATGGGGATGAAATAACTTTGCCGGGGAAAATAAATAACATTTTCAAGTTACTTTGACAAATTAAAGCATTCTGAAAGGAATTGTGCAAGCTTTACAATGTTCTCTTGTCAATCCTGGTGGATTCCCGCCACACTAGAAATTAACACAAGTAATGAGAAAATAATGAGTAATACAACAGGGTATTTTTAATTTTAAAAAACCAACAGAATGAGTAGTGAGCAATAGCAATGAATTACTTTTCGAAAAATTACAAATTGGTTTTAAAAACTAACTTTCCAAGCTCTTATACAAAAAACAAAATCCAGTTGTTGTACCATTTACCACTCCAAATGGCGCTTTGTAAGTTCTTTCTGAAACACCATGATGATTGACAATGAATTATTTTTTAAAAAATAACAAATAGTAACAGGAACAGATCAGTGCTTTAAAAAACCCTAACTTTACAAGCTCTTTTATGGGTAAAAAAAAACCCAGTTGTTGTGAGCTTGGCACTCCCTTTGTCTTCTTTATGTTCTTTTTGAGTAATGACAATTTATTACTTTTCAAAAATGACAAATAGTAACAAGAACAAAATGGTTTTTTAAAACTAACTTCCCAAGCTCTCATAGATGTTGTGAGTTTAGCGCTCCAAATGGCTCCATGTGTCTTCCTTTGCCTAGTAGAAACCATCAACTATTCTCAAAAACTGGCCTAGGAACGTTTGTTTGATTTATTCAGATCGCAGAACTGAACAGAATTGGTAGCCTCCACCAAATGAGCACAGCTGCGAAGAAAGGTTGAACAAATGTGTTCCAGGGACCCACTTGAGAATTTATAACAGATCTCTCTTGAACTAGAATTCCTAACCAACTGAGTGAAAACGCAGGTTGACAAGGCCAGACTTGCTGCCCAGAAATAATGCTATACAAGGGAGAAATTGAAATAAAAGCGAACAGGGTACCACTTCTTACTGACAGCTCTCAGCAAAGATCATTCAGTCGATGATAAACAACCCAGGCCCTTTCTACACTGCCATATAATCCAAATTATCAAAGCAGATACTCGACGTTATCTGCTTTGAACTGGAATATATGAGGCCCCATCTACATTAAAACTACAAAAAGGGGGGAGCTTACAAAGACAAAGGAGCAACAAGGAGAACCGCAGTAAATGATCAGGTTCGCACTAGTAATGAGGAAAATAATGCAATAACTGTGGTATCAAAAATAGCAAATATAATAGGGATGGCTAGACAGCAAAGTGATACAACGTTAGTCTACACCAGGGGTGCTCAGAACGGTGATCGCGATCACCAGGGTGATCTTCGGGCCTCATCCTGGTGATCTTCAGGCCCCTGATCAGGTTTTTTTGCTGTTGGTCCTCTTCACGCGCCCCTGCAAAGAAGTCCTCTGTCATTGCTCCTCCCCGCTCACGCACCGCCTCCAAAAGCTCCAGAGTCCAAGAGGCAGAATGGGCCCCCTCTTTTGGATTCCTCCTCCTCCCTCCGTCCTTCTCCAGCCACTCAGAGTCGTACGAGACCAAAGGGGGCGGGCCTGGATGACGCGATGCATGGCTGGCCCCGCACGCATGCGCAGAAGTGCCCATTCTGCCTCTCGGACTTCTCGTGCGCTCTTGGTGGTGGCGCACATGCTGGCGGCGTGGAAATAGGAGCAACGACGGAGGAGAAGAAGAAGGACGCTTTGGGGTCATTTCCTTACCGCATCTCAAAGGTCGGTCTTTTTACTTTGGGGTGGGTGCTTGATTGTTCTGTGGCATGTCTCTTTGTTTCCTTTTTATTTTTAAAAATGGCCTTTTAGGTCCAAAGAATCTCTGCTTGCTTTGTTCCTTGAGAAATATATGTTGGGGAATATGGAAATGTGGGAGAAATGGGGTGGTTGGATGTATTTTTGCATGCCCCTTTGTTTACCTTGCTGAGTATTAAATGGCCTTGCAGTTCAAAAGCCTCTCTTCTTACTTTCTGGCTGATAATATGTGTGGCAATATGGCAGTGCGGGAGAAATGGGGAGGTTGGATGTATTTTGCATTTCCCATCTGAGAAACAAATAGCCTTGCAGCTCAAAGGTCTGTGTGTTTTGTTTTCTGCCTTATGATATCTGTGGAAATATGGCAGGAAGGGAGAAATGGGTGCTTTGGATGTATTTTTGCATTTCCCATCTGAGAAACAAATAGTCTTGCAGCTTAAAGGTCTCTCTGTTTACTTTCTGCCTGATTGTATCTGTGGTAAATATGCCAGGGTGGCGGGAAATGGGGTGCTTGGATGTATTTTTGCATGTCCCATTGTTTACATTTCTGAGAAAGAAGCCCCGTGCGGACGGAAGGTGGCAACAGGAGTGGGTGCGCGCGCATGCGCACACCAGGTGATCTTTTAAACTTGGTTCTTCATATGGTAGCTCCCAAGCTGAAAAAGTGTGAGCACCCCTGGTCTACACATTTAAACATATGCAATGCATTATAGCAAAGTCATCAGTATCAATTTCTACATAGAAATGTATGTGACACATGTAAACATACTATACATTCAGGCATGTACAACACATCATGGTAGCATCATCAGTATCAATATCTACATGCAAGTATATGTAACATATGTGACGATACTATACATTCAGGCATGTGCAATACATCATGGTAAAGTCGTCAGTAACAATAAATACATGCATGTATATGCCACATATAACTATGAAGTGAAGCAGAGAAGATGCGTCTACAAAAATAATACAAAGTGGAAAGACAATGCATGAAAGGAAATCTATTGGATAACTTGGTCAATTCAAACCTGGCCCATATGTAGCCACGTTGGCTCTTCAGAAAGCAATCAAACTCGAGTGGGGGATGAATGGGAAAGCTTTTAAGGAGTCACTTTGAAGAAATGGGTGCCAGGGAAAGTCGAAGGACGCAAAAATCCATTCTGCGTTCTCGAGGGTAGAAGCGGCGAGCGGGGGGATTCAAGCCGCGGCCGCAGCGAGCAGGACGGGATTACTTCCGCGTTAGCCTGGCGAGCCTGCCGGAAAGGACCGGAGAAGCCGCAAAGTGTCGTAAAAGTGTCGCAGCGACCAAAATCAAGCGAAAATGAGGCTCGAAATGAGCAATGGGCCACTCGGGGACTGCGTGGGGGCAGGCCCCGATGCCAAACGGAGGGCTTGGGCGCCAAAGGGTTTGTCTTTATCCGTTTTCGTGTCTTAAAGACACTTCATCTGGGCACGTCGCTGAATATAAGCATCATGGCGAAGTAACAAATGGCTTCACTGATAGGGTTGCAAAGGCTCATTGCCCCATCTACATTGCCATATAAAATCCAGATCAGGGGTGCTCACACTTTTTCAGCATGCGAGCTACTTATAAAACACCCAAGTCAAAATGAGCTACCTACCCACTACTCAGAGAGCCATAAAAGCAAAATATTTGGAAATTTATTTCAATGAGAGCCATATAATATATTTTAAGACTGAATTCAACTAAATGTGAGTATAATAAGCCCCTGAATTTATTCATAATAATAATGATGACAATATTCATTCAGCCTCTGCTAATAATAATAATAATAGTAACAACAACAATAGGTTCCTAGAGTAGAAGGAGACATCCATGGGCCATCCAGTCAAACCACCTTCTGCCATAAGGGAAAAACACAATCAAAGCATTCCTCACAGATGGCAATTCAGCCTCTGATAATAATAATAATAATAATAATAACAACAACAACAGGTTCCTAGAATAGGAGACCTCCAAGGGCCATCCAGTCCAACCTCCTTCTGCACCTGGGCGGTGTCGGGAGCCTGCGGGGCGGGACTGAGCCTTCCTCCTGCCCTGCCTGCGATCTACCAGGACGCCCTACGCGATCTACCTAATGAGCACCTCTGATCCAGATTATCTGCTTTGAACTGGATTAGATGGTAATGTAGACTCATATAATCCAGTTCAAAGTAGATAATCTGGATTGTCACCTTTGATCATCTGGATTATAGGGCAGTGTAGATGGGGCCTGAGACTATGCTGCCATATAATCTAGTTCAAATCAGGCAATGGCAATGTAGATGGGGCCATAGTCACTCACAACCAAAGCCAGGTTTAATAGTAGAGAAACAATCCAAAGAGACTACCTTCTACACCAAAAATTACTGTAATGTCTGAGGCTCTTAGTGCCATTTTGGTCCTTCCTTGGACCTTGGTGAGCTTTACATTTTGTGCTCCAAAGAACAGGCGGAGATGTCGGCAGCATGAACTATGGAACATCTTCTCCAGAGGAACTTGCTTGGCACCTATGTTGGCCTTTTTATTTTCCTTGACTGGATATAATAAGTTATGTTGGGGAATTTATTTATTTCGTGTCAGAAGCATTTCATAAATAAGTATAAAACTGATAAACTAGAGGAAGCACAAGCAGCTAAATAATTTTAGATCAGAAATGGGCAACAGCGGCTGCATTGTCTGTAAGTTGAAACAGTTCTTCCGCTGTGCATGAGGCAGGGCATTGTGGGCAAGCATACAGATGCAGAGTTGCTTGTTTTGCTCCATAGTCGCACAAGGTGGAGAATTCTTCTAGGTCGTACCATTTTGCCAGGTTGTCTTTTGATCTGCCCACTCCACTTCTGAGTCTGTTCAGGGACTTCCAAATTGCCCATTCTTGGTTTGCCCCTGAAGGCAGACCCTTGGGGGGGCATCCAGTTGGGATTTCCTGGCTTAGCTGTCCAGAGGGATGCTCTTGCTGTTGTTGGGGGAACATTAAGAGGAGTGGAGGTTCTCACGAAGCTTTTCCTTGATTTGAGTCTACTGGAAGGAAGCTGATAACCATGCAGTGGATGGCTTTCACAGTTTTGAACCTTATCTCTCAGAAAGCATTTCTTATTTCTTATTTTGTTTTGGAATATTATTGGCTTTACAAATTATAATACTTATATTGTTGAAAAATTAATAAATATATATTTAAAATGCTAAGAGCCTTTTCCACTTTCCACTCTGATAACTCAACTCTAATGGTTGAGTTTAGGAGTGTTATTATTATTTCCAGGCTCATCGCTGAGCCTGGAACCCCAGGTTTCGGCGGTGACCAGGGGAGCATTTGCACAGTTAAAACTTGTGCGCCAGCTGCCTTGAGAAGTCTGACTTGGCCACGGTGGTCCATGCTCTGGTTACATCCCATATAGATTACTGCAATGCTCTCTACGTGGGGTTGCCTTTGAAGATTGTTCAGAAGCTGCAGCTAGTCCAACGGACAGCAGCCAGGTTGATAACAGGAGCACCATTCAGAGAGCGTACAACTCCTCTGTTGTGCCAGCTTCACTGGCTGCCAGTTTGCTACCAGGCACAATTCAAAGTGCTGGCTTTAGCCTTTAAAGTGCTAAACGGTTCGGGTCCAACTTACCTGTCCGAACGCATCTCTCCCTATGAACCATCGAGATGTTTAAGATCATCTGGAGAGGCCCTGCTCTCGGTCCCACCTTCTTCGCAGGCGCGACTGGCAGGGACGAGAGACAGGGCCTTTTCAGTGGTGGCTCCTCGGCTGTGGAACACCCTCCCTAAAGACATCAGATCGGCCCCCTCCCTCCTGACGTTTCGCAAAAAAGTCAAGACCTGGTTATTTGAGCAGGCATTTGTTGATGAAATATAAGGCTTAATTGGATATAAGGAATGACGACGATGTGATGGAAACTGATTTCAACATGACGCTGAGGCTGCAATTGTATGTTTTTAATTGTTAAATTGTTATATGTTTTTTTCTGGGAGGGGGTTGACTTGTTGCTGTGTTGTATTGAGGGCAGAGACTGCCTGTGTAAACCGTCCCGAGTCGCCTTCGAGCTGAGAGGGGCGGTATAGAAACGTGACAAATAAATGACGAATAAATAAATTTACTGCAGCAATAGTGATTATCTAGTAACAAGACAATAAGATAATTTCTCAATACTGCATTGGCCCAGTTCATCGTTAATTCAATTAGCCAAAACCCCTTTGGAAGGCATGGTTAGTATGTTGTCTACAGTTTATTGACATTGTACTGGCCTATTCTATTCCGTCCTGTGCAGATTAGCTGGCGGTGGGTGACTGACAGCTGAAGGAACCTGGCAGCATTGAACCTGGAGCCCATTCATGCTGCAGAATCATGGCACTTCACTTTAACTACCATGTTTCTGTGCAATAGAAACTTGGGATTGATAGTTTAGTGAAGGGCATTTAGGATTTTTAGTTGATGAAATCCAGTGCCTTACCATACTGCAATTACTAGAACAAAAGCATTGCAGTGTAAATGGGATTGTGCCACTATAATTCCATAGTATGAATGATTTCCAGTAATGCACCGTAAATTGGCTCAATATGTTGCCACAGGGAGATATTGCTGCACTTTATATGGGTTGTATTGGAACTGACAGAGAAGGCTTTCATAGAATACAAGAAAGTGCTGTGATTTTACTTTGGGCACCTTGGCAGATCCTGGGATTTGCATTGTGCTGTTGTGTTTTCAAGTCATTTTTGAATGATGACGATGTGGTTTTCTGGAGCCGAGAGAATGTGACTTGTTTAAGATCACCCAATGGATTTTCATTCCTGATTCAAACTCTGGTCTCCAAAGTTGTAATCCAATGCCCTACCACAGGGCTGTCCAACTTCTTTTGGCCCAGGGGCCGGAGTTCTGGTCACTGATGATCTGGGGGGCCGTAGCGGGGGGCGGGACCGCTCCTGACGGCGTGCTGACGTCAGCACGCCTAACGTCAGCACACCGCCGTCCTGCGCGCCCCGCCCCTTTTCGGCGAGGCTTGCTGACGTCACCAAGCCTCACCGAAAAGGGACACCGCGCATGCGCGCCAGGGCGCTTAGTGGTGCCGGCGTGGCGCGGGTTCCTTCCACCTCTTCCTCCTCAGCGGTGAGGAGGAAGAGGTGGAAGGCACCGCCGCCACACCGGCGCACTAAGCGCCCTGGCGCACATGTGCAGCGCCCTTTTCGGCGAGGCTTGGTGACGACAGCAAGCCCCGCCAAAAAGGGACGCCGCGCTTGGTGACGCCAGCATGGCGCCGGGTTCCTTCCACCTCTTCCTCCTCACCGCTGAGGAGGAAGAGGTGGAAGGAACCAGCGCCACGCCCGGCGTCACCAAGCGCAGTCCCCCGGGCGGGGCTTGGCGGCGTCACCAGCCCCGCGAAAAGGGGCAGGCCGCGCAGGCTGCCTCTCCCGCCCGGCGCCACCAGCAGCGCCGGGAAGGAGGAGGAGGAGGAGGAAGGGAGGATTCCTCCTCCTCCCCTCCCTCCCTCCCGCCGCTGCGAACCGGATCGCAGCGGCGGGCGGAGAGAGGGACGGAGGGCGGTGCAGGGAGGAGGAGCTGGCTCCTTCCTCCTGGCTGCCCCGCCTCCCCGGCCGCCATTTTTTAAAAATATTTTTTAAATATATTTTTTATAAAAAATAAATTTTAATATTTTTTCAGGAGGGTAGCGGGGGCCGTGTCCAGCAGGCTGGGGGCCATGTCCAGCCCGCAGGACGCCTGTTGGACAGCCCTGCCCTACCAGTTTGCTGCTTAAAATTCTTAGCCTTGAGGTGTTTCTACATTTTAGAATTAATGCAGCTTGATAGCACTTTAACTGTTTTAGGTCAATGCTTAACTGTTTGGTTAGGCACCAGCATTCTTAACAGAGAAGGCTAAAGACCATCTAAAACTGCATCTCCCGTGATTCCATAATATTCAGCCCTGGCAGCTAAAAAGGTATCAAACTGCATTAATTCTAGAGTGTAGATGCATCTTGAGAATCCCAACTTACAGACTTTAGGATTCCATAGGATGTTGCCATGGCAGCCAAAGTGGAATTGCTGTGCTTTAACTGTGTAGTGTGAAAGGGACCCAAATTTGGCTAGAAATTCACAAAAGGCGGGCATCTTAATCTTTGGCAGGAAAAACAACAATGGGGCTTCTTCTGCCTAAAAGATTAACAAAATATGGTACCGGATAAATATACAAATATATAAGCTTCTCTGCTCTAGAGATTATTTAACTGGATCCATAAAAGTGCCTGTGCCTATGTGAACAGTTAACAGTTGTAGTTAAACGGCGATAAGTAAGTAAACAACACAATCCTGTGACAATTCTATGTTAAAGCAACTATTCACAACAGCAGTAATTGGTGATTTGTGCATTATGTATGGATTTACAGCATTTGCATGCCATCCAGTAAGAACATTCTCTGGGCGGTTCACAATAATAAAGTATTTAAATACAAATCAGAACCATAAAATGGAAATAAAAAATAACACTATAAAAATCAGCAGTGTAAAATAAAATTGATTCAGCAGCAATTTTACAGCACTAAGGGTATTTAACCCTGATGTATCCAGATGAGGCATTTTAAGTCTCAGAGTTATGTTTTCTAGCAGAACTGGACCTATAATGTACAGTAGGTATTCAACAGGATTGTTATTGGACAGGCTGTGGACAATATCTGAAATTTTAGCTGCTTTATTGATTTTTTTAAGCAAAGAGAAGTACAGTAGCTAGGGGAAAAATCTGCCCAAACAAATTTCTCAGTTTTTGCTGATGTTTTTTGTACTAAGCAACCTGAAGAATTCGATTTTTAAAAAAAACTCTCATTCTGGTGATGGTGATTACTAATCAATCTATCAATTATTTATATAACCTGTTGTAGTGCATCAAAGGAGAGATAGCATAGATCAGTGTTTTTCAAACTTTTTTGAGACGCGGCACATTTTTTACATTTACAAAATCCTGGGGCACACCACCAACCAAAATGACACTCTAACACAGTAATACATATAGTTAATACGTTTTTAAATGTATTTATACACTCAGTGTGAAACCTGGGCCTGTTTCGATGAACACAACATAGATATCCTGGCAGGAATGGCAGAAAGACACACACAAAGGTCTAGCTCAACAGCTATCAGTCTCTCTCTGTTTTTAGTTTTTATCGCAGTCAAGCTAGAAAAGCTCATCTCACACAGATATGTGGTTGAAAACGGGAGCAATGTCAAAATAGCTTTGTTGGCCAGAATGGGGAAGTCCCCAGCAACAGATAACCAAAAACTGTCCAAAGGAAGTTCAGCAAATATTAGCTTTAAACTACGATCCTGTTTCAGTTCAATTTACAGTTAACACACAATCAAAGAGCATCCTGAACTCTTGCAACAATGGAAGTGAACCAAACTTGGCACATTGAACTCTCATTACCAACAGAAAGTACTGAAAGGGTTTGCTTGGGAATTGACCTTGAGTTTGGAAGTTGTAGTTCACCTACACCAAGAGAGCACTGTGGACTCAAACAATGTTATGTTATGTTGTTGTTTGCTTTCTATCCAGAATCACAATGTTGGAAGGAGGCTCACCACTTTAAGAGTCCATAAAACAGGCATGGGAAAACTTCGGCCCTCTGGGTGCTTTGGACTTCAACTCCCACCATTCCTAACAGCCTGAGGCCCTTTCCTGCTTAACTGGCTGGGGGGGGAAGGAAAAGGGCCTGAGGCTGCTAGGAATGGTGGGAGTTGGAGCCCAAAACACCTGGAAGGTGCAAGTTTGCCTCGCTTTGCTCATACTGCCACTTTTGCCGCCATTTTGATCCGAGGGGGCAGCATGAGCGTGTTCAGGAGGGGAGGGGGGAGGGAGGAAGACGTGGGGCGAGTGTGCGCAGTAGCGCCCACACGGATCACGTCTTCCTCGTCTCCTGAGCAAAGCGAGGCAAAGCGAGCAGAACGAGGCTGGGAAGAAGGGAGCCCAAGTGGAGAAGAAAAAGTGTTCAATATAAATCACTGAGTATTGGGTTCACAAGAAAACAGATATAGTCACAAGACTTCAGATATAAAAATATCTATTTCATATTCATATGACACACAGCAATGGGGTACACAGATGTATCAATTCGTATATCGAACATGTCACATATAAGGTCATAAGCAGGAGGCGCGACATCCACAATAAGTAAATATCTGTAAATTATAATAGTCCATAAAGGCGCAACCCCCGAAAACAATGTAAGGCAGTTCGAAAGATAAAGGGATAGACTCCCAAATGCCGTGAAGTCCAAACAGCAGACGATAGAAGGACTCAGGAGGCTAACATACGCTCCCAATGATAAGTTCAAAAGTTATGATCGCTCACGGTACACTAATGTGCCTCGGCACACTGGTTGGGAAACACTGGCATAGATTATTAAAGGTTCAGGGCCCATCTCCAGTTTTGACTCTGGCCATGCTAGTCTAAAAGGGTCAAGAGGATTATAACCGACTCAAAATATTGTAAATATGAGCCACCAAGCGTGGCCTACATCAAGATGTCCTTTATGGTGACTCAAAGTACACAGAAATAAAATATCCTTAAATAAACACTTTGAATCTCCTTGCAGAGAGAAAAGCAGAGTATAAATAATAACAACAGTTTGTAGAATGGGACATATGCAGCACATTCAAAGAAATCCAGCATTGTTTGCACTTTGTCCTCCTTTTCTTCCCCAAATATATGCTCAGAAGTCCCCAACATTTCCAAGCAAAATTAAAAGACAACATGGAGGTATTTTTATTTATTGTGTCAGGAGCGAACCAAACAGTTGTACTGCATTAAAAACAAACAAAACACAAAACACATGGAGGTAGAATTGCCCATCTCTCTGTTCTGTTGACAGAAAAAGGTCCACCACAGTAGGAAATCCAGATTCCATTCATATAAATGGATCCCATTGCTCAGGTACATAATTGTTATCTAATGCAAGATCTGGAAATGGCGTATGTCTGTGTGTAAATATACATATATACAGAGATAGAGAGCAAAGGGATCAGTGAGGCAAATGCAAAAGAAAGAGCTAAATGTGTGACTATTACGTTAAAGTTTAAATGCGTACAAAAATCATTACAGGAAACATTCACAAAGCCATTTTCATAATAATTTAAGCATCCTGGCACTGTAAAGAGAACTAACATAGGATGAACATTTGGGAGAAAACTAAACTAATCAAGTAGATTATTTCTATGATACAGCAGGGGTGAAAATATTTACTCACAGTTCAATAGAGTTCCCAAGTCCGCATAGTCAAGGGTGTTGAATGATGGAAATTGAACTTTGACAAAATCTGGATGCTTGCACGACTCCCAATTTTGATTTACAGCCCAAATTTTTAAAAGTAGGTTTCATTCCTGTTGAAATCTAACAGTATCATACAATGGTGGAAACTGCAGTTAAGTCGATGGGACTGTTTTCCGATCTAGGAAGCTATGGGGCCATACAGATTTTATTTCTTCACCAACCTATAGAGTCTAGGACAATGTTTCTCAACCTAGGGGTCGGGACCCCTAAGGAGGGGATACCAGGAGCGTGACAGAGGGGTCGCAAAAGACCATTGGAAAACACAGTATTTATTTTGGTCATGGGGGTTCTGTGTGGGAAGTTTGGCTCAATCTCTTGCTGGTGGGGTTCAGAATACTCTTGATTGTAGGTGAACTATAAATCCCAGCAACTACAACTCCCAAATGTCAAGTCTATTTTCCTCAAACTCCACCAGTTCACATTTGGGCATATTGATGCCAAGTTTGGTCCAGATCCATCATTGTTTGAGTCCACAGTGCTCTCTGGGTGTAGGTGAACTACAACTCCAAAACTCAAGGTCAATGCCCACCAAACCCTTTCAGTATTTTCTGTTGATAAACAGAGTTCTGTGTGCCAAGATTGGTTCAATTCCACCTTTGGTGGAGTTCAGAATGTGCTTTGATTGTAGGTTAACTATAAATCCCAGCAACTACCACTCCCAAATGACAAAATCAACCCCTCTCAACCCCACCAGTATTCAAATGTGGGTGAATGGGGTATTTGTGCCAAATTTGGTCCAGTGAATGAGAACATATATCAGATATTTACATTACGATTCATAACAGTAGCAAAATTACAGTTATGAAAAAGCAAAAAAAAAAGTTATGGTTGGGGGTCACCACAACATGAGGCGCTATATTAAAGGGTCGCGGCATTAGGAAGGTTGAGAAACACTGCTCTAGGAATTCATAGGATGTTGCTATAGCAATTGAAGTGGAATCATAGTGCTATAATTGTGTCATTACAAGATTATAGCAGTATGGAGGGCCTTCTGGAGTAGTGTTTGCATTTAATTTCTTCCCAGTCTGGGAATATGGAGCGTTCAAGCTTCTTTGAGGTCCAAGCACCATTCGTTGCCTACTTGATTCTCCCATCTGTTAAAGTTCACAGAACGGGACCATTTAAAGTCAGTAAAATATACCTGACAATAGAAGATTACACTTGTGCCACAAACGTCTTTTGTTGCTTTTGGCAGAACAGACTGACATCGAGCCTCTCCTCTCCTTAAACTGTTATGTTTCAGTTCTGCATGCAAACCCTGCATCATGAAGAATTTTTGAAATCTGCAGAATATGCTTCATTATGTTACACTGGGATTTGGCATCAAACCAACATGGGAAACTCATCCACCAAAGGTAAAGTTTGCATTTAATCCAGTGTGAAAGCTACTGTGCATACTCTTCTAGCAGCTTAATACAGCCAAGGGGAATTTGCAGTAAGAATAAAAGATCTTTCCCCTACTACACAAAGAAGCCAAACCGCTATGGAGATATATATGTCCCAGTCACTGAGCTTTGGAAACACCTATAGGATATCCAAAAACAAAAACCCAAACACCAAACTTAATGAATGTACATACTAAACAGGCCTGGATTAGCACCTTTTTGCGCCCTAGGCCACACTTTGGAATTACACCCCTTTTAAGCCAACCTCTACCGCATACCCTCCTCCTACATCCTTTCATCCGCTCATCCCCCTTAGGGCCCTGCATCCAGATCTTCCGGTGTGGCCCCACTAGGTCCGCCACAGGAGTTTCCCTCTTGGCAGGCACTATGGATGCAGGCATGGGGGGAGGAGCCTCCTCCCTGATGCCGGGGCTTGAGGCACTTGGCTCCTACCCGCTATCGGGGATTGCGCATGCGTTGTAGTCAGCAGTTGTACCGATGCCGAGCTTCTCCCTGATACCGGGGCTTGTTGCGTCAAGATTCTCTCCTGTACTGGGGTTTGCGCATGTGCCATAGCCGGCAGTTGAACTTCTCTCTCCAGTAAGGAGGAGTCTCCTCCTTGTGTTGGAGGAGGAATACCAGCTTTCGTGGTGTTAGGGCATGCACAGACTGCGCAATGGAGTTTCCTGTACTTGCACTGAAGGAGCCAGCAAGTGGATGCTGTCGGCATCGAGGGAGTTAATTGTTCTTCCTGTCGCCGTTGATGCCAGTGTCGAGAGCCCCTGTGCATACGCCATTTGCGCAACAATAGCAGAGGCAGGAGCTGGCATTCAGGAAGGGACAGGGGCGCCGCCGAAAAGGAGGACCTCCAGTATCCTTCCTTCCTCATCTCCATGCGCGTTGCGTTTTTATTTGTTTCAACATTTTTATTTTAAAAAATTTGGTCCGTGATCTGCGCCCCCCCTTGGCTTGCACCCCTAGGCCATGGCCTAGGTTGGCCTTATGGGTAATCCTGGCCTGATACTAAATAGCTACAGATTCTCACTCTGAATTGAATCCGAGTTACTATCAACATTCCTTTCTGATGGATTTTGGTTTTTAAAGGTTTTGGGGAGCCAAAAAAGAAAAGAGAAAAGAGGTGAGCCTCTCAAGCTGAGGTCACAAGAAAAACGGCCGAATAAAAAGTCTTTGGCATGCTGGGAGCTTTAAAAGTTTTGATTTAAGATCTTGCTCCCAGGCAATGCAATTTCTCCAGAAAAAGGTTTTAACTCAAAAAATGCATTGGGCACCCTACAATTTTTCTTTTCCTGGACCACTTCCCTTGTCTCCTCAGCAAAGCCACATTTTAACTTTAACTTTTGTTTTCGGCTTCCACTTCTATAACACCATGACTCCTATATTAAAATCCAAGTAAAAGGACTTGGATTTTAAATCTATCGCCCTGCATACTTGACTTTCAGAAGGGTTAATTCCTCTTCCAACTTTGGGCATGAACGGGAAATGTAGCAAAATGAATGAGTTGGCACTAATTTGTGTGACTCGACAAGCAGCATGCCCTTTCTGTGGTGGAGAAAATTGCTTGAAATGGTGTTTTGTCAGCTCTAAAGTGAAAACCTAACCATGATGTCACACCAATTGCTAAATGACTCAGCCACACAAACAGCAAGGAGTGCCAATGAGCTAACATGGCAAAGGTACACAACTGTACAGGACCATTCACAATTCCCTGGGGGGTGAGGGGAGAAGAGGTTTCACAGCAGCTTTCAGGCTTGCTGAAATCACTTATGTGCTTTTGAACATCACTTCTCCAAATCGGAAAGCAGTAAACAAATAAAATGCTAATAAGCTTTAGAACGAATGGTCAGGATGTTTTCCTTTTTAAATTACCTGCATTTAATTTATTAATCAAAGGACAAAGGAACTGAACAGGAAAGTCTAAAAAGAAATAGCAACAAAATAATAATTATTATTATTATTATTATTATTATTTATACCCTGCCACATTTCCCAGAGGGACTTGGGGTTGCTCACAAAGCACTCAAAGCTGAAAACACACAAAATACAAAAAGTGCAAAGAGAATAACACAAAAGCAATAACAACCAACATAAACCTCACGCACGCGCGCACACACACACACGGTTATGATCAGTAAAATTCAACAATAGCTGCAGGAATAAAACCACTGCAATCAATATAAATCTCATAAAGTGCACAGAGAAATAGTCTCTAGGTCTAGAATGCCACAAATGGAATGATTACAAATAATAAAGAAAGTAATATCAGTCATTTACGAATATAATAATGGCCGAACTTATAAAAATTACAGTATCCAGTCTCAACAACACAGGAGACTCAATATTAAGTATAAAAAGTAATACTGCACAATTATTGAGTAACAATAATAGTTGTTGTAGGAATCATAATAATTTCTTATTGTTATAGATCAGGAGGATGTAGAATCAAGATGGTGTTTGGCTCCTTCAAAGGGTAAAACAAAAACCAGTGGGTTCAAATTGCAAAAAGAGAGAGATCCCACCTAAACTATTAGGAAGAATTTTGCTATGAGCTGTTCACCTGTGGAACAGACGATCTCCCAAGGTGGCAGGCTCTTTGGAAGTTTTTTGGCCAACATTACAGTGGCCAACTTTCAAGAGAGTTTTAGTTGTGTATTCCTGTGGTCCCTTCAAACTCCATGAATACACCTGATTCCAAATTCTGTAGACTCTCCATATTTATAGGTTTCCCATTTGCAGATTTGATTAGTATACATGGATTCTAAGAATCTCTAGGGTCATCCACATTAGACCTAGATTCCTAGGACTCTCTCTGATAAAAAAAGAAGCAAATTTTAATAATAATAATGCTTTATTTATAACCCGCCCTATCTCCCTTTTTTTCCTCTTTTGCTGGGTTCTTGTATCCCTGATCCCAGGAAATCTAGAGGGCTAACTATTTGTTTTATTCTCGGTCTAATATTATATGAGCAAATAGCCACTTGTACAATTGGGAGTTTTCCTTCCTGTCTGTTGTACAGGCCTCTGCAATAGGCCTGGGCAAACTTCAGCTCTCCATGTGTTTTGAACTCCAATTCCTATTTATTTATTTATTTATTTATTTGCCATGCTTCTATACCGCCTCTCTCAGCCCGAAGGCAACTCGAGGTGGTGAACAAGCGGCAACAAGTGCCCATATACAATACATCCTACAAATCCGGCCCTCCGTGTGTTTTGAACTCCAACTCCCACAAATTCGGTCCTCCGTGTGTTTTGAACTCCAACCCCAACAAATTCGGCCCTCCATGTGTTTTGAACTCCAACTCCCACAAATTCGGTCCTCCAGGTGTTTTGAACTCCAACTCCCACAAATTCGGTCCTCCAGGTGTTTTGAACTCCAACTCCCACAAATTCGGTCCTCCAGGTGTTTTGAACTCCAACTCCCACAAATCCGGCCCTCCATGTGTTTTGGACTCCAACTCCCACAAATTTGGCCCTCCAGGTGTTTTGAACTCCAACTCCCACAAATTTGGCCCTCCATGTGTTTTGGACTCCAACTCCCACAAATTCTGCCGTCCAGGTGTTTTGAACTCCAACTCCCACAAAATTTGGCCCTCCATGTGTTTTGGACTCCAACTCCCACAAATTTGGCCCTCCATGTGTTTTGAACTCCAACTCCCACAAATTCGGCCCTCCAGGTGTTTTGAACTCCAACTCCTACCGCTGCTAGGAATTGTGGGAGTTGGAGTCCAAAACACCTGGAGGACCAAAGTTTGCCCAGGCCTGCTCTACAATGTATTCTATGTGACTTCCAACCTTCTGGAACAGATTTTGAAACTGAGATTGAGATGCCAGACAAAAGGACCCACAATCTTCCACAGGGAACACCATAATGTCTCCAAAAGGGTGTGTTGTACTATAGCAAAAATAAATACTCGTTCTCCAACCTTGACCAAATCTGTTACCGATCATCTTATAGTCTTTTAGAGGGGATGTCTTTGGGTATGATGTAGAGGTAGGAAGAGTAAATCTGCAATCTAGTTAGTCTGGCTAACACTCAGTAGCCTTACCAGGTAATGGTCAGGAACAATCAGAGAGCCACATAATTCTCACTCCGGGTGTAACAGCAAATCACATCTGGCCACAATAAAGTATTCCATTATTAAAATGTTGATGCTATTACTGTAACTCGTTCTTTTGAAGACATTAAGGTGTGCCATGTGGCAGATTGTGTGTCCTTTTGTCTGGCATCTCAATCTCAGTTTCAAAATCTGCTCTAGAAGGTTAGAATAGAATAGATTGTAGAGCAGGTCTGGACAAACTTCAGCCCTCCAGGTGTTTTGTACTTCAACTCCCACTTTTGAAAAATTCCCAGTGTGACTCTGCTGAGTTTTAGGGTCTTCAGGGGCAGGTTTCTTCTCAGTCCCACCACCATTCCAGGCATCGCTCGGGAGGATGTGAGAGACAGCCTTCTCTGTGGCGACGATCAGGATGTGGAATTCCTTTCCTTGGAAATGTCAGTAAGCCTTTGTTTATTTTCCTTCCGCTGGCAAGCAAAGACCTTTTTACTCAGCCAGGCCTTTGCCTTATGAATTATAAAACAGGGAGAACTTTTGATGAGTTTGTGCTATATTTCAATTGTGTGAGGTTTTTCTCAAACCTTTGTGCAAGTAACATTTTGGCTGTGTCCAGTGCTTATATACCACCTTTGACCCTGTACAAGGAGAATGGTGGGATATAAATTAATACATACCCATACACAACAGCCAGACAGGTCTCCATCATGACTGGCGTCAGCTCCTTGTCAAGCAAACAGCTTCCAACTACAATTACATAAGATCTTTTCTTCCCTACAGTTCTGACCTGACTCTAGAGCAGGGGTGGGCAATTATTTTTTCCAAGGGGCCACACGAGAGCCAAAAATATTAAAAGAAAAGAACACCTACAGACTGAGCTACATTCTACATAATATCAATTGAATTTCTTTAATAATAATAAAAAGGCACTACATTGCGTTTTTGATATATTAATAAGACTGATAAGAGTATACGTTATGAGCAATGAAAAAGAGAGGTTGTCATAGGAAAAATGACATTTATTCACTAACATTTTACAAAACAATGGTTAACAAAATGTGAACATTTGTATCATTTGTGATTAATTATATCAGGGGCCAGGAACCTTTTTGACTCCGAGAGCCATAAAAGCAAAATATTTAGAAATGTATTTCAATGAGAGCCATATAATATTTTTTAAGACTGAATTCAACTAAATGTGAGTATTTATTTATTTTAAAAACTTTTGTACGCTGACCTTCTCACCTCTAATAAGTATAATAAGCCCCTGAATTTATTCATAATAATAATGATAATGATAATATTCATTCAGCCTCTGCTAATAATGATAATAATAATAATAACAGCAGGTTCCTAGAGTAGGAGGAGACCTCCAAGGGCCATCCAGTCCAACCTCCTTCTGCCATAAGGGAAAAACACAATCAAAGCATTCCTCACAGATGGCCATTCAGCCATCTTGAACCAAACTTGGCACACTGAACTCTCATGAGACCAACAGAAAGTACTGAAAGGATTTGCTGGGCATTTACCTTGAGTTTGGAAGTTGTAGTTCACCTACATCCAGAGAACACTGTGGACTCAAATAATGATGGATCAGGACCAAACTTGGCATGAATCCTCAATATGCCCAAAAGGCAGAAGAGGAGAAAGACGAGGAGGGAATGGAAGCCCCCCCTCGCGCTCCGGCCTCATCCCCGCCCCTTTCCCACCCTGGTCCCGCCCCCTCTCCCTCGCTGCACTCCCCCTCCTTCCCTCTTGCAGTCATGTGGTGGAAGGGGGAAGGAATGAAATGGAAAGGGGGGAGGAAGGAAAGAGAGGGAGGGAGGAAGGGAAAGATGGAAGGAAACAGGGAGGGAAGACAGGAAACAGAAGAAGGGAAAGAGAACCAGGCAAGAGTGAGGGGGGGGGGAGCGTGCGAGGCGGAAGTGAAGGGAGGAGGAGGAGGGCGAAGGCATGCTCTGCGTGTAGCCGCCCCAATGGGAGTTCACCTCCCTCTCTTCAAGACAAAGCCTTGAGGGAGCCCCGGGCTGGTCAGCACCGTCCGGTGGGCCGCATCCAGCCGGCAGGCTGCAAGATGCCCACCCCTGCTCTAGAGACTAGTAGGTTACTAGACAAATACATCTAAAGGTCCAGAGCCTTTCACTTCACAGGGGTGGGGATGGGAAGGCAAAAGAAAAGAACAGCTGTTTGCTTGACAGCAATGTGGGAAGACATGTTATCATCCAAATGTTGTGAGTGATAGGAGAGCAAACAGCAAAGGAAAATACCTTTGCCATTCTCCCTCAACTGTCAGCTTTCCGCAGCTATTCCAGCTGGCTGCCGAGACCATTTCCAGAGTGTAGGTTCATCACGAGCACTGAAGTTGTTTCCCCCCTTTCCTCCTGTACCATCCTTTTTTCCTTATGTGCTATGTCTTAAATTCAAAATGTAAGCCTGAGGGCAAGAGCTGTCAGACTTCATATCTTATGAGCCGCCCTGGGAAGGTATAAATGTATTAAACAAACAAACAAATAAATCTTCAGTTCCCCACTCAACGATCATGAGGATTCGACACCATATTTTTCATGACAGAGTCTGCCAGCAATAGCTTCCATTGCGCATCTGAAGTCAAACATACTGAACTCATATAAACCAGCGGAATAGATACAACTAACATAAACCGACACTGTCACTCTCCTCATAAAGGAGTGTGCGGGCAAAAGGTATTTTATTCCCAACTGGGGGAGACCTGCCTGGTTACCTGGGGAACGTCTGGGAACATCTTTATAAATATCCTTCTAAAATTATAAGCCGGTAGAAAAGAAAACATCCTCAAATCATCTATCATAGAATCATAGGGTTGGAACAGACCTTGTGGGTCATCCAGTCCAAGAACAGCACAGTCATCTTCAAAGCACCCACAACAGATGGCCATCCAGTCTCTGTTTAAAAGTCTCCAAAGAAGACCACACTCCAAGGTACAGATTTCCACCACACTTCAGGATACAGATTTCCACCACACTTCAGGGTACAGATTTCCACCACACTTCAAGGTACAGATTTCCACCACACTTCAGGGTACAGATTTCCACCACACTCCCACCACACTTCAAGGTACAGATTTCCACCACACTTCCACCACACTTCAGGGTACAGATTTCCACCACACTCCCACCACACTTCAGGGTACAGATTTCCACCACACTTCAGGGTACAGATTTCCACCACACTCCCACCACACTTCAGGGTACAGATTTCCACCACACTGCCACCACACTTCAAGGTACAGATTTCCACCACACTTCCACCACACTTCAGGGTACAGATTTCCACCACACTTCAGGGTACAGATTTCCACCACACTTCCACCACACTTCAGGGTACAGATTTCCACCACACTTCCACCACACTTCAGGGTACAGATTTCCACCACACTTCAGGGTACAGATTTCCACCACACTTCAGGGTACAGATTTCCACCACACTTCCACCACACTTCCACCACACTTCAAGGTACAGATTTCCACCACACTTCAGGGTACAGATTTCCACCACAAGGTACAGATTTCACCACCCACCACACTTCAGGGTACAGATTTCCACCACACTTCAGGGTACAGATTTCCACCACACTTCAGGGTACAGATTTCCACCACACTTCCACCACACTTCCACCACACTTCAGGGTACAGATTTCCACCACACTTCCACCACACTTCAGGGTACAGATTTCCACCACACTTCCACCACAGATTTCCACCACACTTCCACCACACTTCAGGGTACAGATTTCCACCACACTTCCACCACACTTCAGGGTACAGATTTCCACCACACTTCAGGGTACAGATTTCCACCACACTCCCACCACACTTCAGGGTACAGATTTCCACCACACTTCCACCACACTTCAGGGTACAGATTTCCACCACACTTCCACCACACTTCAGGGTACAGATTTCCACCACACTTCCACCACACTTCAGGGTACACATTTCCACCACACTTCCACCACACTTCAGGGTACACATTTCCACCACACTTCCACCACACTTCAGGGTACACATTTCCACCACACTTCAGGGTACACATTTCCACCACACTTTCACCACACTTCAGGGTACAGATTTCCACCACACTTCCACCACACTTCAGGGTACAGATTTCCACCACACTTCCACCACACTTCAGGGTACAGATTTCCACCACACTTCAGGGTACAGATTTCCACACTTCAGGGTACAGATTTCCACCACACTCCCACCACACTTCAGGGTACAGATTTCCACCACACTTCCACCACACTTCAGGGTACAGATTTCCACCACACTTCCACCACACTTCAGGGTACAGATTTCCACCACACTTCAGGGTACAGATTTCCACCACACTTCCACCACACTTCCACCACACTTCAGGGTACAGATTTCCACTGCTGAACAGCTCTCACAGTCTGAAAGTTTTCCCTAATCTTCAGGTGGAATCTCTTTTCCTGTAGTTTGAAGCCATTGCTCCGCGTTGTAGTCTCCAAGGCCAGCAGAACACAAGCTTGCTCCCTCCTCCCTATCAGAAGTCCTTTGGTTTTCATTTTGAGCTTTTACAACAGAAGGAACCTGATAGAGAGAGAAGTAACACTGATCTAACAGGCTAGGACCATACCCTTTATGCATCTACTTAAGGTGGGCTTCCTAATCTGCAGATGGTTGTCCCTTAAATGACAAGAGAAGACAAAAACTGGGGAAGAGTCCAACAAATATATAAGAAACACAAGAGGGATGTCTCGAGATGAAAGTTGTATTGTTTACTAACTAAAACACCTGATATTTTGACCTATGGCTACTCTTAAGGTCTTCTTTAGGAGGTCACTCAGTCCCCTTCCACATGGCTGAACAAAATCCTGCATTGTCTGCTTTATTTGTTTATTTATTTATTCATTTATTTACTATATTTCTATACCGCCATTCTCAGCCCGGGGGCGACTCATGGCGGTTTACAGAGCGGCACAATCCAATGCCTATAACAATATAAAAATAGCTAAAACATTTAAATATAGATAAAATTTATTACATAATAACATCAATAAAACATAAAACAATAAATCCTCCGCATTTTATTACCAAGTCATTGTCCAGTCGTGTTGCCCAGCCATGGAATATATGGCAGTGTGGACTCAGATAACCCAGTTCAAAGCAAATATTGTGGAATTTTCTTGATATTCTGGGTTATATGGGCGTGTGGAAGGGCCCAGAGGCTCAACATATGAGACGTATCTTGGGATACATCTCTTGGGTCCATTACATGAAAGAAGACAGGACTAGACAAGCCTTTGGGTTGCTCTAACAAGGGTCTTCTTGAGCTCAAAATACCATTTTCCCCATGGAAAGCTCATGTTCATGAACACAACTGTACATGATGATCCATGAGCAAAGTCACACTTTCATGCCATCTTACAGGTACTTCCTAATCACCGTATTGTTATTTTAACAATTTTTATTGATTTTCATTAATTGTGATACAATAAAAGAAAAAATATTGGGGTAAGAAAAGTTCCCTTGAGTAGGGTAGTTTCAGAAAATGGGATCAAAATAGTTAGTGGGTAACGTGTGTGGATAAAGTTTAGGGATGAATAGAGATGGGGGTTTAGAATAGAAAGAGAGGGAGAAAAAGACATCAGTGAAATTAAATTACAGGAATGGCAGAAACTATGGAACATAAAGTTGAAGTACTCATGTGCCTCAGATCTTAAGGAGAACTGGCGTAAAATGTTCCATAGGTGGTACATTACACCAAAAAAATAGGCATAATCTATCTATGTATATAAATAAAAGTCAGTGTTTGCGGGAGGGGGTGGGGGTGCGACCGAGCAAATATGTGCCAGCGTTTCGATTGGCTGCAACTGCCGGATTATTTGCATAAATGGCTGTGACTGGCCAGCCTCCCAACATTCCAACACAGCACAGGGAGGAAAGGAAAGGGCCTGAGGCTGGAGTTGAATTAGCCAGTTGACAGTTTTTTCTGTTGGAAATGGAATGTTCAGTACCTTCACCCAATACACTTCTAAGGTGACTCAGAGGGAAAGCAAAAGGCCTCAGACAGTCAGACACTGTGGCCCACAGCAATGACGGATCAGGACCAAACAAGGGACCAATGGCCCACTTCACAACCTGGTGTGGTTTAGGGCAGGATGGGCCACGAATGATGGGATTTGCAGTACCTTCACATCATTCACTTCCCAAACAACACTGCAGCCCCTATAAATCCCTGACCAAAATTGACAACAAGGCTTCCTTACCTTGATTTTCCTGACTAGGCCTCAGCTCATGGGATATTGTTAGGCTTCCTCAACTTGATTTTCCTGACTAGGCCCCCAACAATGACAGAACAAGACCAAACTTGGCACACAGACCCCCAAGATGCACCCTACATCCTGGTGCAGTTTGAGGAAGGATGGACCATGGATGATGGGACTTGCAGTACTTTTATTCACTTCCTTAGAGCACTGTGGCCCACACCAATGATGAACTATGGCACACAATGTCTTCCTCAAATAACCCGGGCACCGGCGGGTCCCCAAGCTAGTGTACAATAAAAGTCAATCAGACTGCTGGAAATGTAAATCACACATAGGAAGTTTTTTCCATATGTGGTGGTCCTGCCCAGAAACCATTAAATATTGGAGAAATATTCATAAAGAAACCCAAACTATATTACAATTAAAATTCCCGTTAAAACCAGAATATTACCTATTGGGACTAAATGACAATGATTTAAAATTAGACAAAAATAAAGATATACTTCTTACTTATATGACAACAGCAGCTCAAATTGTTTTTGCCAAGATATGGAAAACAGATCAAATACCACAAACAGACCAATGGTTAGATAAGATCTATGAGATAAAAGATATGGATAGGTTAACCTTTTACTTAAAAAGAAATACTGGAAACCCAAGAAAACCAAGAGATTGGACTTTATTTGAAGAATATATTGAAACAAATAAACTTTAAGACTGATTGATAAATCCACCAAGAAGACGAATGGAAGTCACCATGTATATATATTATTTTCCCTAATCACCGTATTGTTGTTGTGTGCCTACAAATTGTTTCTATAAAAGGACTATTCTAATGCCACAAGGTGTTTTGGATGCCGAAAATGTATGACTTGCCCAGAATCACCCAATGCGTTTCCATGTGTGAGTAGTGAATCAAATCCTAGTCTTCAGAGTCATGGTCCAAAACTCAAACCACTACAGCACATTGGCTCTTTAATTGCTAAGACTGTGTACAAATGGGTCCCAAACGTGTGTCTCTGAAAGATAAGAGCTAACAAAAATCACCAATGCCTTATCCTTTACATTCAAGGATGCCATGGATCTATTGGTAAAAATGAATACAACCCACATGGGTTAGCATCATTAAGTTTTCTTGCTTCAATGAGATGGGAACATGAGAGATCTGTGCAGACAGAACTTCAGACTGTTGCCATTTTCACCCACCAACAGAAACTACTCTGCTTTAACAGACTGCGATGGGACAATGTGAAGAAATGTGTCATAACTTTGACTATCGTAACTCAAGAAACATCAATCACAGTGGAGTTGGAAGAACTGCCTGTTCACTTGCAGCCATGCATTCAGATGTTTCACCAAACTCTTGCCTAACCTTAAATCACCTGTCAAAATCACTGTCAGAATAAAAATATTTCACTCCTAAAAGTGCAAACAAAATGTTTCCCCCTGAAGTCATTCTTTAAAGACAGCTATCCTATTTTCTGTAGTGACATTTTTAAAAGGCCACTTGGAATACAGAACCAGCAAAATTAACTGCAGAAGAGGGAGAGGATCTTATAATAGAAAATGTTATGCAAACATGATGAAATACAGCTAACAGCTTCACCTATAATTGAGGTAATCAACTAATCTCACTTTCTTGCAATCAGAAACTCGTTAGAAACCAATCTTAGCTATAGTTCTCGGCACAGACAAATGTCGCTTTTCCACCAATATCCAATTTTAGCCCGGCATTTGATGGCTTCGCCTAGAGCTACACAAAGACCAATTCAAAGACATGATCGTGTTAGTCTGGCATTAATATGCATAAAGGATCTCACAGCACCTTTGAGTTTCACTAAAAGAAGTTGTAGCAGAAGTTGTGTAGACTTAATCCAAATCTGAACAAGTAGACTTGTGCAATGTAGAATTAATGCAATTTGACACCATTTTAACTGCCCTGGCTATGGAATCATGGGAGTTGTAGTTTACCATTCTTCAGTCTTCTCTGTCAAAGAGTAGTGGTGCCTCACAAAGCTACAACTCCCAGGATAAAATGGTATCAAACTGCAATAATTCTACAGTGTAGATCAGGGGTGCTCATTAGGTAGATCGCGATCTACTGGTAGATCACGTAGGGCGTCCTGGTAGATCGCAGGCAGGGCGGGAGGAAGGCTCAGTCCCGCCGCCCAGGTGCAGAAGGAGGTTGGACTGGATGGCCCTTGGAGGTCTCCTCCTATTCTAGGAACCCATTCTTATTATTATCAGAGGCTGAATGACCATCTGTAAGGAATGCTTTGATTGTGTTTTTCACTTATGGCAGAAGGAGGTTGGACTGGATGGCCCTTGGAGAAAATGTTATGCAAACATGATGAAATTCTATTCTAGGAACCTATTGTTGTTGTTGGTAGTAAGTAGTAGTAGTAGTCGTCGTCGTCGTAGCAGAGGCTGAATGAATATTATCATAATCATTATTATTATGAATAAATTCAGGGGCTTATTATACTCACAATTAGTTGAATTCAGTCTTACAATATATTATATGGCTCTCACTGAAATACATTTCCAAATATTTTGCTTTTATAGCTTTCTGAGTAGTGGCTAGGTAGATCATTTTGACTTGGTTGTTTTATAAGTAGCTCGCATGCTGAGAAAGTGTGAGCACCCCTGGTGTAGATGCACACGTAGTCTACAAAACAGTGTTTCTCAACCTTAGGGGCCGGGACCCCTGGGGGAGTCGCGAGGAAATTTTAGAGAGATCTCCAAAGACCATCAGAAAACACATATATCTGATTGTCTTAGGAACCCCTTTGGCAGAAAAGGCTTTAGATCCCTCCTCTTATTCTTCTCTTCCTTTTTGGAAACAGATGGCGAATCCTCCTACCAAAAGCCCTCCTCCTGCTCTGATTGGCTGGCCTCTCGGCTGGCCTCTCAGCCAAGGGAAGGGCTGTTTCTGAGACTCCCAAGCAGGGAGGGGAGAAAAGTCATGCTCGTGGCATGGTAGCATTGTGCGCATGCACGGGTGAGGGAGAGCACACGAGACATCATGGAGGCTCATGTCAGCAAGTCCCTTCAAGGCAGGGGGAAAGCACCCACGTGACGTGGGACTAATAGTGGCCCAGCAGCATCAGGAGGAGCAGCAGCAGAAGGAGCAGCAGCTTAGGTCATTTGTAATGCTATGTATTAGGGGAGGGGGGGAATCAGTCTTTCCTTTTATTTTTTTATGAATGCTCCCATAAGAAAATGCATAAGGATGTGGGTGAACTACAACTCCCAAAATCATAAGTCAATCATCCCCAAATCCCATCATTATTCACAGTTGGCCATGTTGGGTCTGTGTGCCAAGTTTGTTCCAGTTCCATCATTGTTTGAGTCCACAGTGCTCTCTGGATGTAGGTGAACTGCAACTCCCAAACTCAAGGTCAATGGCCACCAAATCCTTCCAGTGTTTTCCATTGGTTGTGGGAGTTCTGTGTGCCAAGATTGGTTCAATTCCATCGTCGGTAGAGTTCAGAATGCTCTTTGATTGTAGGTGAACTATAAATCCCAGCAACTACAACTCCCAAATAACAAAATCAACCCCACCAGTAGTCAAACTTGGGCGTATTGGGTATTTGTGCCAAATTTTGTCCAGTGAATGAAAATACATCCTGCCTAGCAGATATTTACATTACAATTCATAACAGTAGCAAAATTACAGTTATGACGTAACAACAAAAATAATGTTATGGCTGGGGGGTCGCCACAACATGAAGTACTGTACTGAGGGGTCATGGCATTGGGAAGGTTGAGAATAACTGCTACAAAAGATTATGCCACAACTTCTTTCAGTTAGACTCAAAGATCCTACAAGGTCCCTTTGAATATTCAAAGAACAGTAACTGAAAATCAATGGCAAATGACACCATTTCAGTACAATTGCTTGCGTCTCCAGGAAGTTCAGTCCATTCTGCTACACAAATAGATCCTGCTTTAAATGGATGGACATTGTCATAGGATCAGTGCTACTAAACTCTAGTTATTTGAACCGTAATGGAACGCTTGGAACACAGGGCTGGTTCAAGGATAAAATGGGAAGGGAGAAGATGAGCCATGTATGTCAATTTGGATTTGCCTGAGGAAGGCAAGATATAAATATAATTTAGTATTCTTATATGGTGAGGCACTGTTACATTTTTTAAAACTTCCCATCAAAATTTAAAAACTTCTGTGAGAATTAGCTGAGATGGACAAAGTGACGACGTTGATCAAGGAGAAATCCTTGACCAATTTTAAGAAAGACGGGGACACATTTATCATTTTCCTTTATCAAAGATGGGAAACAATCTTCAACTATCTTTTTTTAGAAGACTGTTAGAAAAGTGTTAGAAAAGGTAAAAGAGAGTTAGAAAAGGTAAAAGAGTGGATAGATACCATTATTTTAAGGAAGCAAAAAATAAGCAGTAAAAATAAACTGGCAATGAGTCCAGGCCCGTAGACTTGTTGTCGTTATATGTTTAGTATTTGTGTTAACAGTGTATGATTGTATAAGTAAGGATTATTGTTTTAGATATAGTTCTATTACTTGTTGTAGTCTAGTTTTATTTTATACTAGCTTGGGGACCCGGCGGTGCCCGGGTTATTTGAGGAAGGCATTGTGTGCTAAGGTTGGTTCCTATTAGATATTTTTGTGGCTTGCAGTGGTCTCAGGAACGTATTGAAGGTACTGCAAGTCCCATCGGCCATGGTCCATCCCCCTCCAAACAGCACCAGGATGTAAAGTGGGTCATGGGGGCTCTGTGTGTCACATTTGGTCTTGATCATTCTTTGGATGAGGGTTGTAGAAGTCTCGGAAGGTGAGTAAAGGTATTTCAAGTCCCATCATCTGTGGTCCATCCTCCTTGAAACAGCACCAGGGTGTAGAGTGGGGCATGGGGGCTCTGTATTGTATTTTGTAATTTTGGTCTGTATTGGTAGTTGGTTGAGGGTCGCGTTGTGAATTGGGCCATTGGGCCCCTGTGTGTCAATTTTGGTCCTGATCAGTCATTGCTGTGGGCCGCAGTGTCTGACTGCCTGAGGCCTTCCCTTTTTTCTGAGTCACTTTAGAATGTTGGAATGTGGATGACCAATCAGAGTCCTTTATGCAAATACAATTTCAGTGGCAACCAATCCCCTCTGTCTGGGGCCGTAGAATGTTGGAATTCTGAGGCTGGCCAATCAGAGTCCTTTATGCAAAGAATCCCATAGTGGCAACCTATCGAAACGCAGTCACGTATTCCTTGGCACCTTCGCACCTCCCAGAAAATGAGCATTCCATTTCCAACTGGAAAAAACTGTGATTTGGCTAACTCAAGCATGCAGGTGCATTCTGTTTTGCTGGCCAATCAGAGTCCTTTATGCAAATTGTCTTAGTGGCAACCAATGCCCTCTGTCTGGTGCCTTAGGGTGTCGGAGTTCTTAGACTGGCCAATCAGTGTCCTTTATGCAAATAATCCCACAGTGGCAACCAATCGAAACGCTGGCACATATTCCTCCCTCCACACCGCCGCAAACACTGACTTTTATTATATACATAGATATCAATTTTAAAACATGTTTTCATGTGGGGATATTGTTCTTGCTTTCTGTAACACTTTTTTCTGTATCTGTTCCTGTTTGTTTGTAGTTTGGTACTTCTGTACTTCTGAATACAAATTAATGTTAAAAAAATATTTTGCCTCAAAACAATATAAATGGGCTCTGCAGGTCAATGGATACTTCACCACAGACATCTGAAGAGCTGCAAGACCAAAATCAAGCCATGAGAGCAAAGACAAAGATCAACCCAGAGGAAAAATGTTCTTGCCCTACATCAAAGGAACTACTGACTACATAGGGAAGCCGCTGAAGAAGCATAACCTACAAATGGTCTACAGACCCATTAAGAAAATCCAACAAATGCTAATTTCAGCAAAGGACAAGAGGGATCCTCTCACCCCTGCAGGAGTCTACAGTATATCATGCAGCTGTGGACAACTCTACATAGGGACCACCACACACAGCAAAACCCAAACTCTGCCTCGGAGTGAAGTGGAGGCTCCTTCTTTGGAAGGCTTTTAAACAGAGGATGGGTGGCCATTTGTCAGGGGTGCTTTGATTGTGCTTTTCCTGCATGGCAGGGAGTTGGACTGGATGGCCTTTATGATCTCTTCCAACTTTATGATTCCATGTCTCTATGGTCATTTTGTTCCCATCATAATGGAGATCCGAGAGCTTTCTAGAGAGAATACCTCTCTAAGGATTTCTAAAACCTCCAGTGTGATTCCACAGTGAGCTTCCAGGGGATGTCAACCATGCAGTCATACTAGAAGTATAGAAATTCCTAAAAGAGGTGTTCTCCCAAGTTAAAAATAGTAATTTACCAGGGTTATCCAGAAAGAAAAGATACAATGCCAGTTGATGAGCTACTGACAACTGGCACTGCTCGTTCGCTACCAACTTCCCCCGAGAAAATTCTCAGTGAGAGCTACGTGCCTTGTAACTTTACTTTCTGGATAACCCTCATATTTGCATTTTTATAACTTTCACTGGGGTCTTATGCCCCTAACCCCAGCAAATATAGGGGGCTGAAAGTAATACCAAAAGTTGAATCATTGTGGAAAGTAAAGCTCATTTATTTATTTATTTATTTATTTATGTGCTGTATTTATATTCTGCTCTTCTCACCCCGAAGGGGACTCAGAGTGGATTACAGGTACACATACTTAGCAGACAATCCCTGCCGTTTCCACATACACAGTACACACAGTACACACATATAGATGAACAGAGGCAAACTCTGGCCACCAGGGGGAGCCGACGCACTCCTCATCCCTCAGCGTCCCTTGTTGTTCCTCCCGCATTCCTGGAGTTCTTTTAATGGCCTCATAATTCAGTCAAAATTTGCCTCCCCACTTAATGTGGTACCTTTATCTCCTACTTGACAGATGCAACTGTCTTTCGGGCTGCAAAGGTTGACAGCAGGCTACACTTAAAGGTTGTGCACCCACCTCGATCTGGCCTCAAACTCATGACCTACTGGTCAGAGAGATCTTATGCAGCTGACACTTAGCCAGCTGCATTCAAACACGCTATGAAAGCTAGCAAAGAATAAAGAGTATGCAAAATTGTGTCTTTCACTTTTTTATATATAAAAGTATCAAAGTATACCATTCAGGTATGGTGCAAGGTGTAGGTATATTTCACTATATAATTTCACAGTGTTCACATAATACATTCACATTTGTGACCATATATCAATCATTCATAGTATGCATATAACAATATCACAAAGTGGATATCACAGTGTTAATATCACATAAATTCTAAAGCAAGGTACTGGTGTAACTATAACAGAACCAACAGTATAAACCTGTATTTCCACCGTAGGGTAAGTTCACTCCTTATGTTAGCATGTAGTGTGGCTGGGAAGATCCCTGGATGTAAACAATAAACTGCTTCACCGCCTGGGAAGCAAACGCCGCTTGGCTGGAGTTCAGTATAGCTGCTAAATGCTGGGCGTCTGTCCTCCGCTGGGGTGGCAGAATGGGGTGGGCTAGGAGGCTGTGGTTCTGTGGATCCAGAGATGTTCGAGGAGTCCTACGCGGTTCGCCTCACATATTAACACTGTGATATCCACTTTGTGATATTGTTATATGCATACTATGAATGATTGATATATGGTCACAAATGTGAATGTATTATGTGAACACTGTGAAATTATATAGTGAAATATACCTACACCTTGCACCATACCTGAATGGTATACTTTGATACTTTTATATATAAAAAAGTGAAAGACACAATTTTGCATACTCTTTATTCTTTGCTAGCTTTCATAGCGTGTTTGAATGCTGTTAGCATTAGAGCCTTACTCTGTGTATAAGACTTAGCCAGCTGCGCCACATTCCCGGCTCTTTTATCATTCTAAAGCTTTCTGGTACTTCAAAATCTAACAAATGTTATTGACCATGAACCTTTGGGGACTCAGTCACCTTCACTTGATCCATTCTGTAGGCCATGGTCTACAAAAATCTGTGCAAAATTTAAAAAATCCCATTCTTTTAAAGGTAGCTCCAGACTTGGCTGGTTTTCCTGCCACAGGCTAATGCGCTGCCTCAACTGGGGATCAGTTTATAAAGTAAAATAGAGTCCAGACACTTTTACAGAGCACAGCGCAATCCAGTAATCATTTCACAGACATCTTATTGCCCGATTTATATTCCATCTGAAACTAAGACAACCTCTACTCCCCCCTCCCCTCCACAAAAAAAAAATCAATTACCAAAAAGGCAATTGATTGTACAACGAAGAGTGACCTCGCCTTACCCACTGCCAGTTGGAGTTACAAACCAGAGTAATAGTTTCAAAATGGCCCATAAAAATCACACTCTGGGAATCAATCAATCAACGCTCTCCCAGGGTGAATTCCAGCTACCTTGTTCAAGGCGACGGTCTGATAAAAATCTAGAGCTACTGCTTTGTCAGAATAAAGAGCCTTGAGAGAAAAGAAATCATTCCAGTATCTTATTTGGCACAAAGGTGTGTGCTTCGTCTCCGCTGAACGGAAACCGCTTGAAACAGGAACCCCGGTCACATTTGTCACCTTTCCAAAACTGTTGGTTTAAGCGTCAAAGCAGCTGGCCATAGGAAATTCAGCAGGGGAAAGCCGTTATGGTCACCTGCTGCCATGCTAGGAAAAGCTTCACCTGCTAAACTTGTCAAAAGACACTGCCAAAGGAGAAAAGGGGGAATATCCAGTCATTGTTGATAAAATATAATACTCCAATGCAGCGGTTCCCAAACTTTTTCGACCATAGAACCCTTCAGAAAACTTTGTTTTCCTGCAGAACCCCAACTCTTTCCCTAAGGATTATGAACTCATAAAGTTCTTCCTTCTTTCATCTACTCTTGTTGCCTGGGTGCTTTGTATAATGTAATAGGTTGGGGTTTTTTGGGGGGGGGGGCATTTTAAATGTAATCACAAACCTTTTATTTTGGTACAAGAAAATATTGACTACTAGCTGTACCCGGCACGTGTTGCTGTGCCCTATTTAGGAGATGCGAGAAAGTCTGAGTATGTAAGGGTTGGAATTGTTGTTAGTGAATTGGGTGTTTTATGTTTGTGCCTCAGCTCTTTGCCTGCAGTCCTTCGGGTTTGACTTGTACCATGGCCAGGACGGATCAGCTTGGGGAGGGCTTGTCCTGTCAGGGGATCTCTATCTTCACAGGCGCGTCCAGTGTCTGTTGGGGACTATTAAAAATCCTTTTCGTATCCTTTTTAGCCACCTTTCTCAAGATCTTCATGTCTAGCTTACTTTCTGCTCCTCTCTTTTTCAAGATGTCCTGCTCTGTGTGTTTTGCACCCATTGGTCGATGTCCGATGAGGCTTTCCTCATGGACAGGCCATCTGAGGAGCTCTTCCAGCGCTGGGCAGCAGAAGGTACTTGGTGATGACCTCCATCCCTTGGAGCCAGCATAGAGGGGCTGGAGCACCCTCCTTGGCAAACCCCATTGTTGCTGGATGGTCCTCTTATTAATGTGGAATTCCAAGCCACTGGAGATCTTTTGGGAAAGGAAGAAGAGCTCCCCTTGAATGGTGTTGATCTCCATCATGGTCTTCTGATTTGAAAGTGTTGGAGGAGGCTGTGGCAGTCATCTGACAGTTTGTTATGGGTCGGAATGTTCATGTTGTCTGGCCAGTATAGCAGTTATGCAAATCCGCCCTTATTGGCAGCCAATCATTTTGTCAGAATGTAGAGGCTAGGGGAGTCTTTGGCAGCCCTGGAGGATGCTGGGAAATGTAGTTTTATTTTTACTCGTTGTTTTGGGGGCCTTTTAGGTTTTGGGGGAAAGTTTCTTTGCTACAAACGTACCTTGCTTGAGGCCTATTTCTGTTGGCAAGTTTTGTGTTTCTGCGTTGTAAGGTTTCTCTGTTTGAGGTAGTCTTCCCATGACGGCTCTTCCTTTATATATATAGAATGATAACCACAAACCATTATTGAGATGTAAGAAAATGTTGGACCTAATGTGTTGAATGAAATTGTTTTATTTTGTACTTAAAACAGTTTTGAAATTGGCTTTACGCAGAGAAGCCTGACTTGCCTTGAAGGCATGAAGCCTGATTGACACGAAGGGGAGCATCCCTTGCATAGCCTTTCCGGCTGGCTACATATCTATCAGTCTTACCCAAAAGTCATTCCGTGACACAGGTTCAATTTTCATTTCTAAAGTAGGGTACATTTGATTTTAATAAAGAACGTCACACTGTGGCACAGACTTTTCCCAACAAGATTTTTTAAAATTTTTTAAAGATTTATTTTTTTTGAGGAACCCCTAAAATGCTTTTCAGAAACCTAGGCTTCAATGGAACACAGTTTGGGAGCCGATGTTCTAATTCGGTGTTTTTCAACCTTTTTTGAGCCGCGGCACATTTTTTACATTTACAGAATCCTGGGGTGCACCACCAACCAAAATGACACAAAATGACACTCTAACATAGTAATACATATAGTTAATATGTTTTTAAATGTACTTATACACTCAGTGTGAAACCTGGGCCTGTTTCGATGAACACAATATAGATATCCTGGCAGGAATGGCAGAAAGGCACAAACTTCCCACACAGAACTCCCATAACCAAGAGAAAATACTAGTTTGGTGGGCATTGACTTTGGGTTTTGGAGTTGTAGTTCACCTATATCCAGAGAGCACTGTGGACTGAAACAATGTTGGATCAGGACCAAACTTGGCATGAATATTCATTATGCCCAAATGTGAACACAGATGGAGTTTGGGGAAAATAGACCTTGACTTTTGGGAGTTACAGTTTCTGGGATTTATAGTTAACACACAATCAAAGAGCATCCTGAACTCTTGCAACAATGGAATTGAACCAAACTTGGCTCAATATTAAACCAATATTGAACCAATATTAAACTCTCATTACCAACAGAAAGTACTGAAAGGATTTGCTTGGGAATTGGCCTTGAGTTTGGAAGTTGTAGTTCACCTACACCCAGAGAGCACTGTGGACTCAAACAATGTTATGTTATGTTGTTGTTTGTTTTCTATCCAGAATCACAATGTTGGAAGGAGGCTCACCACTTTAAGGTCTCTAAAACAAGCATGGGAAAACTTCGGCCCTGATGATCGCTCACGGCACACTGGTTGGGAAACATTGTTGTAATTGATCCTTTATTCATGCCTGGTTTCTTGCGCTCGACAATATACTTGGAAAAGAACATTTGCAAAACAAACAATAAGCTATCACTACAAGCTTATTCAACCAACTACAGAATGCTATATGATTTCCCCCCCTCATAACCAGGTGTGTGCTGGCACATGTAACCTATATGCACCAAGTCATAAAGGTAAAGGTTTCCCCTGACATTAAGTCTAGTTGTGTCAGACTCTGGGGGTTGAGGCTCATCTCCATTTCTAAATCAAAGAGCCAGCATTGTCCATAGACGCCTCCAAGTTCATGTGGTCGGCATGTCTGCATGAAGTGCCGTTACCATCCTGCCAAGGCGGCACCTATTGATCTACTCACATTTGCATGTTTTTGAACTGCTTGGTTGGCAGAAGCTGGGGCTAACAGCGGGAGCTCACCTCACTCCCCTGATTTGAACCACCAATCTTTTGGTCAGCAAGTTCAGCAGCTCAGCGGTTTAACGCACTGTGCCACCAGGGGCCTGCACCAAATAATACAAATGGATAAAAAAAGCAAGAGAATGATGAGCTTGGCATTTCATAGCCCAAACCATCAATAGGACCACCATCATCATTTTGGGCTATCAAATGCTAAGATTCCCATATCTTGTTGAAATGCCAACTCCATCGCACTGTACCTTTTTCCAAGATGGGGAACCTTATAATATTGTACACTTGTGCCTGAGTAGTCTTCTTTCGTCCTCCCAGCCACATAATACTCTTGATTTTGTATTTTTTTGACGGCAAGGGCTGTCTATGTCTTCTTTTGTTTATGCTGAAGTCTTTTAATTTATAATCTGGGCCCTTTTCCACTTTTACAGCTGGATATAAATGATACAAGTAAGGAAATAAACTTAGATTGTGTGTCCCAAACAAGCAGGTTAGATCAGCCTCGAACAAACCCTGATTTAGTGTTGGGCACCAACTGTGCTGATGTGGCAGCAATAAACCAGGTGCAAACTTGGCACTAAAGTTTTAAACACTTCTATAAGTAGGAAAAGTCAATGGATTATATATCTCTTATCCTCAACCCAGCTTATGAGTATGCCCAAATGCAGCCATTGCCAATAATGAAGAAAAAGCTATATAAATCTGAAAAATATGCTGGAAATAAACAGTGTTCTTCAAATGTTTAGGGGAAACCAGAGGTCAAGTTAAATAGTTATTAAACGATTGGTAGTAATGTTTTATTATGCACTAGCTGTACTCGCCACACATTGCTGTGGCCAACCTTCCCTCCCTCCCTCCCTCCCTCTTTCTTTCCTTCCTTCCTTCCCTCCTTCTTTCCTTCCTTCCTTCCTTCTCTACCTCTTTCCTTCCTTTCTCCCCTTTTCTTTTCCTTCTCTCCTTTCTTGCTTCTCTACCTCTTTCTTTCCTTCCTTCCTTCTCTCTTTCCTTCTTTCTTTCCCACCCTCTTTCCTTCCCTGCAGCTTCTTGTTTGTTCCTCCTTGCACAGGGGGCGGGGCCAAAGGAGTCATTTTTGCACATGCGCTGTACCTTGTTTTAACATTTTTGGGTTTTAAGGTCAAGTTCTGTGCGGCAGCAATTAATATTAGATGGTCAATGACAGACCCCACAAGGCAATTGCCTGCTGGGAATACAGCTAGAGCAGGGGCGGGCAACCTACGGCCTGCGGGCCGGATCCGGCCCGGCAGCCGATTCTGACCGGCCCGGGGAGAAGGGTGTTGGGGGCGGGGCCAAGAAGAGCCGCCATCCCATCACAGGCTCTGTGGGGCCTGTGTCGGCAGACAGGCCGGAGAAGCGGCAGCTTTGGAGTGCCTGCATCCCTGGAGGCGATCCAGGCCTGCAGTGGGAGTACTTGGTGACCTGTGGGGGCTGATCTCCCTGGCGACCCAGAAGACTTGATAATCTTCCGGGTCGTCAGGTCGCCTCAGATCGCCGACTGCTCCCCCTGCAGGCCCGGGGATGGCAGGCACTCCATAGCAGGGTGATCAGCTGGGAAACGGCTGGGGGCGGGCCCCCTCCTCCCGGCGCGCTCACTCCCTCTCTGCAGCGCCCTCCCCCCTTTTCCCTCCCCTCTTGCCCCTCCCATCCTGGGCAAGCAAGCTCCAAGCCCGGACTCACCACTTCTCCGGCCGAGGAACAGGAAGAGGAAGCGAGGCGCGAGCCCAGCTGGGACAGAAATGCGGGTGCTTCTGCCTGGAACAGAAGGACCCACCACAGCCTCCCTCCTTCCCGCCCGCCCAGAAAGAGCAAATGGCCATCAATAAACACATCTAAAGCAGTTCCCTCAGGCTCTGCTTTGCTCTGCTGCAGCGGCGGCTGGGTCCACTTTGCCATCCTCTGGGCTGGGTCCATTGGGCCATTCCATCTTGGGATCCTTCCTCTCTTGAGGATGCCAGCCTTCATCTTGGTTCGCACCTTGTCTTCTTGAATTTAATTTTCTTTTATTTTAGTGGTTTTATTATTATTTTATAATAATTTTATAATAATAATATAATAATATAATATAATAATGTTATATTGTATTATAATTTCAATATATTATAATGTCTATATATATACTAATATAATAATTATGATATTAATACTAATAATATATGAATATTTCTTGATATATTAATATGTTAATATTAATGATGTGTAATATATAGTAAATATAGTAAATAAATAAATAAATTATGCAGATTAGAATGTAGTTCAGCCTTTAGGTGCGGCCCTCCATAATATTTTTTGGCTCTCGTGTGGCCCCTTGGAAAAAATAATTGCCCACCCCTGAGCTAGAGTAACCTGTTATAACTGAAATGCTGTAAATGTTCCCTTCTCATCCCCCTCCAGAGCCTCCCAGTAGCTTGATATCTCCTATTAGCCGCCCCCCTCCTTTAGACACATACCTGCTCTTTAAACTGTAATTTAACTTGTTTTTTAATCTGTTTTCTTTTTATAACATGTTTTTAATCTGCTTTTATATTTGACCTATTTGGGAACTGCGATTCCCCTTCCTTGGGCATGTGTGCCCCATTCTATGTGCTGGCCATAGACCGTAATAAATCATTGATTGCTTGAGGTCCCTTTCAATTTTTTGGTGGTTTTTTTGAGTGATGGTCACTCATTGGGTTGTTAGGTGTATTCTGTCCAAATGTGGAATCAATTCGTCCAGTGGTTTTTGAGTTATGTTAATCCCGCAAACGAACATTATTATTATTATTATTATTATTATTATTATTATTATTTGGACTTGTACACCACCACTCCCCGAGGGCTCAGACCGGCTAACAATCAGGTAAAACACACAGAGGTAAAAGCATACATATTAAACTAGCTTTAAAAAGATTTCTGGCCTAGCAATCAAAGGCTAGCCGGAAAAGATGAGTCTTGCAGGCCTTGCGGAAGGAGAGAAGGTCCTGCATGACCCTTACATTGCTAGGAAGAGTGTTTCATATTGACGGCGCCACTACAGAAAAGGCTCTGCGCCGGGTCGATGTAAGACGGATTGCTTTGAAGGTGGGTACTTCAAGGAAGTTCATTTTTCGGAACGAAGTGACCTCTGGGGTTGGTAGGGGAAAGGACGGTCCCTCAGATACAGCGGCCCCAGACCATGCAAGGCCTTCACCATCACCTTGAAGGTGATCCGGTGCTCGACCGGAAGCCAATGAAGTTGCTGGAGGATGGGTGTTATGTGACATCTCACTGGAGCCCCAGTGAGAAGTCGTGCAGCGGCATTCTGGATGAGCTTAAGTTTCCGGATCACTGACAAGGGCAGGCCGATGTAAAGGGCGTTACAGTAGTCCAGTCTCGAGATGACCGTGGCTTGGAGCACCGTAGCCAGGTCATCTCTGGATAAGTAGGGGGCCAGACGCCTAGATTGCCGCAGATGGAAAAAGGCGGTTTTGCTGACGCTGGAGACCTGGGCCTCCATCGACAGCAATGGGTCAAAAAACGACCCCAAGGCTCTAAACTGAGGATGTCGGGCATAATGCCTCGCCATCCAAGCTAGGCAGTCGGGCCTCCCCACCCACTGGGCAGCCCAGCCACAGTATCTCCCTCTTTGCCGGATTCACCCTCATTACATTACATTTTTATTTATATAGATTGGAATGCCATTGAGATTGGGGGTGTATCTACACTGTAGAACTAATGCAGTTTGACACCACTTTAACTACCATAGCCCAATGCTATGGAATCTTGTAGTTTGTAGTTCGGTAAGACGCCAGCACTCTTTGGCAGAGGCTTGTAAAACAAAATCTCTGATGAATCCATAGCATCAAGCCATGGCAGTTAAAGTGGTGCCAGACTGCATTAGTTCTACAGTATAGATGGGAATACAATTCTACTCACTAGTAAATCCCACCATGTTTAATGAATTTTGTTCCCAAAATGCTGAATCAATATGGTTGACAAGAATTTTTCTTTCTCCTAAATGATGGTATACATTACTGTACATTGTAAACCTGAGGGCAGGGAACCGTCAAATTAACAATTTGCAAACGACCCTGGGATATGTCTTTTGGCTGGAGGGCAGGGCATAAGCGCACTAAATAAAGTAAATTAATAAAATATTAATTCATATTCTTACAAGATAAGATCATTCTGTAAATGTGGTTTCTAAAACCTATCTACTGGCCAGGATTGCCCTCACAGTAGGCATTCCAGAGAACTAGAAAGAGAAGAGTCAGCTGTAATTTTCATAATACGAAGTACTTATTTTGCAGTCATGTGCAAATATAACTTGCAGCTCATTTAATTGTGTATGACAGAGCACTGCATATATAAAACTAGGCATTTAAGTGTAGAAGCGACATAGTTACATGCCTGCTTCTGAAACCCATAATTAACTGTGCTTTCAAGTCAGCTATTCTGATTCCAAGCTAATAATGTAAACTCTCAGCAGCACATACCGTTACGCCAAATGCTCAGTACAGCTATCTGTGCAAACAGAAGGGATACTATGAGACATAACTTTGGAATCACAGTATGTTGGTTATCACCGCAGTTTGGGTGTGATCCTGGACTCATCGCTGAGCCTGGAACCCCAGGTTTCGGCGGTGACCAGGGGAGCATTTGCACAGTTAAAACTTGTGCGCCAGCTGCGCCAGTACCTTGGGAAGTCTGACTTGTCCATGATGGTCCACACTCTAGTTACATCCCGTATAGATTACTGCAAAGCTCTCTACGTGGGGTTGCCTTTGAAGACTGTTCGGAAGCTGCAACTAGTCCAACGGACAGCAGCCAGGTTGATAACAAGAGCGGCATTCAGAGAGCGTACAACTCCCCTGTTGTGCCAGCTCCACTGGCTGCCAGTTTGCTACCGGGCACAATTCAAAGTGCTGGCTTTAGCCTTTAAAGCCCTAAACGGTTCGGGTCCAACTTACCTGTCCGAACGCATCTCTCCCTATGAACCATTGAGATGTTTAAGATCATCCGGAGAGGCCCTGCTCTCAGTCCCGCCTTCTTCGCAGGCGCGACTGGTGGGGACGAGAGACAGGGCCTTTTCAGTGGTGGCTCCTCGGCTTTGGAACTCCCTCCCTAGAGACATCGGATCGGCCCCCTCCCTCCTGACATTTCGCAAGAAAGTCAAGACCTGGCAGTTTGAGCAGGCATTTGCTGATGAAATGTAACGGTTTAATTAGATATATGGAATGACGACGATGTGACGGAAACTGGTTTCAACATGACGCTGAGACTGCAATTGTATGTTTTTAATTGTTAATTTGTTGTTATATAATTATTTTTTTTGGTTTGTTTGCTTGTGTTGTATTGAGGGCAGAGACTGCCTTGTGTAAACCGTCCCGAGTCGCCTTCGGGCTGAGAGGGGCGGTATAGAAATATGACAAATAAATAAATAAATAAACCATGGAAAAATCACAACTGTGATCATTTCAGTATCTGGGATGTTTCTAACATGATATCAAAAGATAAAAATGGTGGAAAGACAGTGAGAAAACAGGAGATGATATTGGGGAATCCCAATGTACAATAGTATGCACCTAAAAACCTGGCTGCGTATATTTTTGGTTCTCAAACCTTATGGGAAAAATCTGGCTTTAAAAAAAAACTAAAGCTGGGAATGTTTAGCCTGGAGAAGAGAAGGTTAAGAGAGGACATTATAGCGGTGCTTAAATATTTGAAAGGATGTCATGTTGAAGATAAAGCAGGCTTCTTTTCTGCTGCTCTAGAGACTAAAGGCATGGAGCAATGGAATCGAATTCATGAAAAGGGATGTCACTTGAATATTTTAACTTAAGTGGATGTGTATTATGTGTTAATGCTAATTGTATTTTAATGCTGAATGTTTATGGTTTTATATTGTATTTATATTGTGTATTGGTATCAAATTGTTGCCTTTTGTCAAGCCGCTCTGAGTCCCCCCTCGGGGGTAGAGAAGAGCGGGGTAGAAATGATGTAAATCAGGAGTGCTCATTAGGTAGATCGCGATCTACTGGTAGATCGCGTAGGGCGTCCTGGTAGATCGCAGGCAGGGTGGGAGGAAGGCTCAGTCCCCCCCCCCCTCAGGATCCCAACGCCGCCCAGGTGAAGAAGGAGGTTGGACTGGATGGCCCTTGGTGGTCTCCTCCTATTCTAGGAACCCATTATTATTATTATCATCATCATTATTATTAATAAATTCAGGGGCTTATTATACTCATATGTAGTTGAATTCAGTCTTAAAATATATTATATGGATCTAACTGAAATAAATTTCCAAATATTTTGCTTTTCTGGCTCTCTGAGTAGTGGGTAGGTAGATCATTTTGACTTGGTTGTTTTAGAAGTGGCTTGCATGCTGAAAATGTGTGAGCACCCCTGATGTAAATAAATAAAATAAATTGAATATTAGGAAGAGGTTCAAGCTGTTTGATAGTGGGATATGCTGCCTTAGGGTGTGGCGGACCCTCCTTCATAGGAAGTTTTTAAATTTTGACTGTGTGTCCCTGCATGTTAGAGGATTGGATTGCATGGTCCTTGGGGACTTCTCCAACACTGTGATTCTTTTGGTGAGTCCCAGCTAAAGTAAGCACATTCAATCAATCGTTTCATGATGAGTCAACACACAGAGAAATCCAACTACATCAACGGCTGTACTCTAGTTTGGACTAACAATGGCATTTAGGCATATGAATGTTAAATATACAACAGCTGCGGTGAATAATAAATCTAGGAAGTATTCCCACCTCTACATTTCTACTCCTCTAAATTCCAGTCATTTTTCAGCATTGTCAGCTTTCTGGTATTTCATATTGCATTTAATAGTCTGGTTTTTATGTATTTATTTGTCCTGTTTGAAAAAGGCCTATGGTCTAAGAATTAAATAAACTACCTTTCTGAGCATTCCTTCCCTAAGAAAATTCTATGAAATTCAGTGTCAGTCGGCAGACAACATGTAGGCACACACACACACAACCTATAGTACACAACTCATTTGTACAAAGTATAAGGGAATGATGGAAGACATTAGTATCTCTATTACCTGCTTGCACTTTATGGACTCTCCGGGGATAAATTCCACCCCCATGCTGCTACTCAAACTCCTATTTATATCAATTTTAATTATATATTGGGGGGGGGGAGGTTCAGAGAGGGCTGGTGCAGTCCAGAATCTACAGGGCGGGGGTGGGAACTGAAGGGAAGGGAGGACTGTTGTTAGAGGAAACATCATCAAACCAAGCAGTTATTGTTAAGCCATGGGTTGGAAATGAGGGAACTGGACACAATGGGAACACATTGTCTGGGGGCCCCCTATAGAAGTAATAATGGGGAGGGGGAGATGCGGGAAAGGGAGACCATCAATTCAGCCCAGGGATTGCGAAAGAACATTAGTAGCTCCAAAACAGTCTCCTGACACGGTAACTCTGAGTACCCAGGATGGTGGTCCCTCTGGATTAAGGATGGTGCTGTTGAACACCAGATCTGTCAACGGTAAAACAGATTTCATCCAGGATTTAATCCTGGATTAACAGGCAAAACTGGCATGCATAACGGAGACTTGATTGGATGAGGCTGGAGGTGTAAATCTGACTCAGCTTTGTCCACCAGGTTTCTCCGTGCAGCACCAGTCAAGATCCGGAGGGCGGGGTGGCGGGGTTGCAGTGGTCTATAAGGATTCCATCTCCCTGACCAAGTGCCCCATTCCTCAGTCAACCAATTTTGAATGTGTACACCTGAGGGTAGGTCATCGGGACAGAATAGGGATTCTGTTAGTGTACCGTCCACCCCGCTGCACTATAGTCTCCCCACCTAAGCTACTCAGAGTGGTCTCGAGCCTGGTGTTGGAGTCCCAGCAGCTCATTGTGCTGAGGGACCTCAACATTCATGCCGATTCCACCCTATCAGGAGCGGGTCAGGACTTCATGTCTGCCATGGTGACAATGGGGTTGTCCCAACAGGTATCTGGCCCTACCCACAGTGCTGGCAACACCTTAGATTTGGTTTTCTATCAGGGATGGGAGAATGGTGGCGGTGTGGAGGAGCTATCGCTCCGTTGCCATGGACCAACCATCACCTGCTCAGGTTTAGATTCACTGCATCCTTTAACCTCCGCAGGGGTAGAGGACCCATTAAGATGGTCCACCCCAGGAGGCTTATGGATGCTAATGGATTCCTGACGGAATTTCCCGCCACCTCGGTTGGTGATCCTGTTGATGCCCTCTCTGGAGTGGGGAAATTACTAGGGCAATAAGACACGATTGCTCCAGAACGTCCCCTCGCAAGTAACCGAGCTAGACCATCTCCTTGGTTCAACGAGGAGTTGCCAGGAATGATGCGAAGGAAGAGGAGACTAGAGGGCGTGTGGCGTTCAAATCCGAGCAGGCCAAATTGAACACGGCTCGATGCCCTTCTAAGGGCATATCATGTGGCAATAAAGGCCACAAAGAAAGCTTTCTTTGTGGCCAATATTGCATCCGCAAAGAACCGTCTGGTGGATCTGTTCCGAGTGGTCAGAGGCCTATTAAATCCCACCTGTTTGGATGGGAGCCCTGACAACTCGGAAGCATTTGCTCGGTTCTTCGTGGACAAAGTCGCTTTGATCCCGTTCTGGCCTGGACACCATGTTAACGGCAGTCTCTGAGGATGTAATACGAGCACCTGCTTGTCCAATTTTGATGGATTCATTTCAATTGGTGAAGCAGGCTGTACAGGAGACTTCTATTTTACTTGTTCCAAAACGCAGCAAAATGGGTCCTCTCTTCCCTCTATCACTGAAGAAGGAATATGACAGAACACAAATAATGTCCAGTTACTAACAAAGACAAATTCTATAGGCTCTTTTTAGTAGCCAATATTCCTTGCCATTAAGAACTGCTGGGCAGGTGGAGCTTCAACAGGTTATCTCCTCAATGTATTTAAAATTCAGAGGTAAATAATGACACCTGTTGAGTTAATGCCTGAAGCTTTTAAGGCCATGGTGATGGCAGATGATGTTCAACATTTCCATAAAGAGCAGTCACTAATAAATGATTCAAAGCAAATGGCCTGGGACTGCCAACCAACAGGAAAAAATAAAACCACTCAGGCCTGCTCTTATGCTTTTAACAGCAATGTGAGATACAAATATCTGTAGGTGACCATTTTTGCAGCACGGGGGGCGGAATCAGCAGACAATAATGTTTACATCTGCCCATCAAGGTAAAAGCACAGCTACAGAATCTAATAGACATTCTGGCTATCTTTCATCAGCAAGAAAGGACGAAAGATGTACGCCTTGTGTAGCCAGGACAGCAGCTCTGGGAATTGCACAAATCAGGACCCAGAGGTCCTTAACAAGCTTGAAGAGATTTCCGCTACTAGGCAATGAAAGCTGCAGGGACCCAAAATGTGAGCATTTTAAACTAACCTTAATTAATATAATTAAAAACATGGAGGAAGAAATTATTTTCAAAACATCTGGACTCTGGTATGCAGCAAAGGGCTATGCTGGAAAGAAACTGCAAAGATAGCCACAGCCTTAGGAAAGGAGCAAATCTGGGGACAAAATGATACCCAGAAGGACTCCAGACACACTTTAATAAACAAGAAGAGCCAGGAGTCATCAAAAAACCAAGTTCTGGGTGCAACACATCCTCTGTGGCTTCTGAGAAGGGCTGCATCTGGCATCAGAGACCACAGAAGACCATATCTATATATATAAAAATCGAATGGTCGTGCAACTCGGTATATAGACAGCAAAACTATAACCCCCATAACCACCAAACACCCCAAACACATTTATCCTCTCCTCCTCTTTGAAATGATATTCCCAAAGAAAATATCCTAAGAACTTCAATAGGACTCCAGATGTTCAAAGCCAAATGTCGCTCCTACAGGCTTAAAAGCAGCCAGGAGGATACAGTGAAAGGAGTCACAACCCTTAAAGCAGGTATGGGCAAACCTTGGCCCTCCAGGTGTTTTGGACTTCAATTCACACAATTCCTAACAGCCAGTCTGTTAGGGGCGGGGTTTGCCCCTCTAATGTGTAATCAGCTCTTTTAGGGTCAAAAGAGGAAGGTCTGAATGACTGTGGGACAATAGTACTCTCCTGGTCTCTTAGACCAGTGTTTCCCAACTAGTGTGCCGAGAGCGATCATCAGGTGTGCCATGGGAAAGTGGCACTCTTCCCCCTTCTAGCAGCTTTCTCCCTCTTTCCCTCCCCAAAGATCCTCCCCGAGGCAAAGGAAGGGCTTTGCCGAATGCCAGGGCCAGGCCCGCCTTGAGGAAGCCTTCAGGAGCCTCGACTCACTATGGCTCCAGTTCCCGCTCAGGGCTGCTTCAACTTCCCAATGCTCCCAGGTTCGCTCACTGCCCAATCCACCGATGTGGAGCTTCCGGCTTTGGCTGTTCTCGCGAGAAATCCAAGCTAACGCGAAAACACCAACTCAATCACTTCCGTCCAGTGCTCTGCTTTTGCAGAGGGAGGAAGGAGGCAGCGAAAGAGGCCACACAGATCTATGAAACGTATAGAGTTTCCAAGAAACAAATTGAACCTCTCTCCGCTTGGAAATGTTTTTTATTTTACTGGATTTTTCGAAAGTTGCTGCCCCCCCCCCCAACCCGGAACTGTTTATAACAGCTTCATGACATCCATAGTTAACTGGAAGCAAGTTTCACTCAGGGTGAAATTTCACAAGGGTCTGGAGAACAAGCCCTATGAGGAGTGGCTTGAAGAGCTGGGCATGTTTAGCCTGAAGAAGAGAAGGCTGAGAGAAGACATGATAGCCACGTATAAGTATGTGAGAGGAAGTCATATATATGTTGTGTTCATCGAAACAGGCCCAGGTTTCACACTGAGTGTATAAATACATTAAAAAACAAATTAACTATATGTATTACTGTGTTAGAGTGTCATTTTGTGTCATTTTGGTTGGTGGTGTGCCCCAGGATTTTGTAAATGTAAAAAGTGTGCCACGGCTCAAAAAGGTTGAAAAACACTGCCAGGTGCAGTCTGATAGTGAGGCAGGGAGTTATGAACACCCGGGAGGGAGATCTTCCCAGGAGCCCCTTGAGGAAGATATGGAACAAAGCGCATGGGAAATGGCTAGGGAGGAAAGCTCTCAGAGAGATAGCAATACAGCTGCCGAAAGACAAGGTCGAACCTTTGATAGGAGATGGAGCATTGAGGCTAGTAGGAGGGATTGGTCCCGAGCCCTAGAGCGGCCGAGGTCCGTCAGCAGAGATTGGAGACGAAGAAGCCTAGGCGTCGAGGACCTCGGCCGAAGGATTAAGTATAGGATCCGTGAGGAACGATCCTCAGTTCTCCGGCCACGTCTTACCTGAATAGGCGTGAAGCGGAGTGGGGCCACAAGCTAAGCGGTGGTCATCAAGCCTTGCCTTGCTTTACCTTGCCTTGTTCCCTGATCCGCATTGATTTGCGGAGCCTTGCCTTGTTTCCTGATCCGCATTGGCTGCGGAGCCTTGCCAAGCTTTTTACCTGTTTACTTCGTTACTTTGGACATTCTTACTTCTAGCCTTTTGGAATATATCTCTTATTATTGGACTATATTCTTTGGAACTGTTTTTATACTCAATAAAGTAGTTAGCCTTCAGTACGTCTCTGTGTGTGTGATTAAGGGGCCTGCCAAGTCTGTGCATTGTGACAATTTATATGGTACTCTGCTTTTCTCCAAGGAACTTCAGATTGCATACTTGAGTCCACATCACACTTTGAAGGACTTTATTAAGGCTTCACTTATTTCAGGTAGTTCAAGCAGAGAGATATTAACTGGTCTAATATTAGCCAGTAACATTTAGAGCCAAATAGGTATTTAGAGTGAAGACAAGCCCTCAAATCAATACACTAAAGCAAGTTTATTTTAGGCACTGAAGAAATGTATAACAGGAGTTCATAGAATCATAGACTCCTAGAGTTGGAAGAGGCCTCGTGGGCCATCCTGTCCAACCCCCTGACAAGAAGCAGGAAAGTTCAACCACTGAGCTGCTTAACTTGCTGAGGGAAGGTCACAGGTTCGAATCCGGGGAGCAACGTGAGTTCCCGCTGTTAGTCCCAGCTTCTGTCAACCTAGCAGTTTGAAAACATGCAAATGTGAGTAGATCAATAGGTATCACTCCAGCGGGAAGGTAACAGCGCTCCATGCAGTCATGCCGGCCACATCACCTTGGAGCTGTCTACAGACAACGTTGGCTCTTCGGTTTAGAGATGGAGATGAGCACCAACCCCCAGAGTCGGACACAACTGGACTTAATTTCAGAGGAAAACCTTTACCTAACCCAGTGTTTTTAACCTTTTTTGAGCTGCAGCACATTTCTTACATTTACAAAATCCTGGGGCACACCACCAACCAAAATGACACAAAATGACACTCTAACACAGTAATACATATAGTTAATATGTTTTTAAATGTATTTATACACTCAGTGTGAAACCTGGGCCTGTTTCGATGAACACAACATATATATGACTTCCTCTCACATATTTATACATGGCTATCATGTCTTCTCTCAGCCTTCTCTTCTTCAGGCTAAACATGCCCAGCTCTTCAAGCCGCTCCTCATAGAGCTTGTTCTCCAGACCTTTGTGAAATTTCACCCTGAGTGAAACTTGCTTCCAGTTAACTATGGATGTCATGAAGCTGTTATAAACAGTTCCTTGGGGGGGGGGGGGGAGACTCTCAAAAAATCCCGTAAAATAGTTTTAAAAAATCATTTCCAAGTTGAGAGGCTCCCTCCCCCCTCCCGCAGAAGCGGCAGCATGAGCAAAGTGAGGCAAAGCGAGCAGAGCGAAGCTGGGAAGAAGGGAGCCCGAATGGAGAAGAAAAGGTGTTCGGCAGGAGGGGGAAGAAAGGGTATTGGAGGTTCCAATTTCCCACGGCATACTTGATGATCGCTCACGGCACACTAGTGTGCCACGGCACACTCGTTGGGAAACACTGCTGTAGATGATTGAATCTGTAGGTACAGAATCTGTGGATACAGTGGTACAATTGTATTTCTCGCTGTTATTGCCCCAAATTCAAAGCTTAGGTGAATGGGATCTTAGTGCGAAAATCAGAGCTTGGAAAATATACATTTTTAGACTATAACTCTCTTAGCCATCACGATGCATCGTGCTTGTTGGAAGAATTAATGTAAAAAAATTAAATTCTCTTGGCTTTATGAAGTGGTGGTACTCATAACAAATTAATTCCTCAAAATTATATTATTCTAAACCCCAGGTTCCAGCTGATAGGCCTGGGAATAATACAAAAAAGCAACAGCGATGGCAAGAGCCAAAAGCCTTCCCACATGAATCTCTGCTGATTTGTTTTATGCTCTTCCTAACGCTCTGGAGGATGGATTCAACTAATCCGTTCTCATTCCTTTTGTGGATACTATTTTAAGTCACAATAGCAACTAGAGGGAACAGTGAATCCCAACATCTCCACTGTTCCATCCTGCACAACCCAGGGAATAGATCGCACTAACTAGGATGAAAAAATATCAGTAAAGATTTGATGCTTCCTTTTGACTTTGTATGGGGATGATGGGAGCCACAGCCCACCTACACACTCAGAGAGAGCTAGGTTAGAGCAGGCTATACTGGACACAGCTGCCAGCTTCTACGCTTCTTCTGCTTGGCCCTTGTAATGATTATAGATGCCTGGAGACACTAACCAATGCCTTCAATTTTTCAGTTTTCATATTCCGCTTGCTTCGAATTACACTTGTCCAAACCAAGAAATCCAGGCATCTATCAGCCAGAGAGCCTCTCTCTAATGTGTCTCTCCTATGACAAATTAAATCTCAGCAGCAAAATTAAGAAGCTAAACTCACTTGGCAGTTTTAATATTAAAGGCTGAACTTCGAAACTCCGTGTAGGATTTTGAGCAAACTCCCTAGTCGGTCTGCAAACCAAATTCAAATTATTCTGAGTGGACCTTTCAAATTAGGATAAGGAAGTGAAGGCTTGAGATTAATCCAGCCATCCAAGTATCTCCATGCAGCCCTTCTGGAGTTCTCCAGATTTCCATGTTCCTTTGCCTCGTCATGTTCCTTTGCCTCGACATTGCTGTGGTGGCATCGGTTAAAGCGCTAAGCTGCAGAACTTGCTGACCGGAAAGTCAGCAGTTCTAATCCGTGGGACAGGGTAAGCTCCCACTGTTAGGCCCAGCTTCTGCCAAGCTAGAAGTTTGAAAACATGCAAATGTGAGTAGATCAATAGGTACTGCTTCGACGGGAAGGTAATGGAGCTCCATGAAGTCATGCCAGCCACATGACCTAGGATGCGTCTACGGGCAATGAAAGGGGAAACCTTTATCTTTATTTGGCCTCAACAACATTGTTTGGTGTCTCCTATTTACAGTGTTTCCTCAGCCAAAAAAAATTACATGCATTTCCTAAGGCTTCATTTCTAGAAGTTAGCTTTTGACTAAAAACATGATGTTTTTTTCACCTCATTATTTTGTGTTTCGTCCTACCCAACTTCTCGCTATAGACCTCCTAAATCAGGGGTGCTCATTAGCTAGATCGTGATCTACTGGTAGATTGCGTAGGGCGTCCTGGTAGATCGCAGGCAGGGCGGGAGGAAGGCTCAGTCCCGCCCTGCAGGCCCCCTGACGCCGCCCAGGTGCAGAACGAGGTTGGACTGGATGGCCCTTGGAGGTTTCCTCCTATTCTAGGAACCTATTGTTGTTGTTGTTACTAGTAGTAGTAGTAGTAGTAGTAATAGCAGAGGCTGAATGAATATTACCATCATTATTATTATGAATAAATTCAGGGGCTTATAATACTCACATTTAGTTGAATTCAGTCTTAAAATATATTATATGGCTCTCACTGAAATAAATTTCCAAATATTTTGCTTTTATGGCTCTCTGAGTAGTGGGGAGGTAGTTCGGTTTGACTTGGTCGTTTTATAAGTAGCTCGCATGCTGAAAAAGTGTGAGCATTCCTGTCCTAAATGTATCTGAACTAGAATTTGGATGGAAAGAGTCTTTTTGTCTTTTCTTTATACAAATGACAATCTACATGCAGATCTTGATCTTCTTGCTTCTGCAGGCCCCAAATCCCTATTTCATCCAATGCTCTATCTATCCATCCCATCTTTTCTTCCTTCTCTCTTTCTTTCCCATTCTCTCATGCTTTCAATATCTCTACGAGCATCAACATTCTCTTAAAAATAACTGCATCATCCTCTTGCATCTTATTTTGTGCCCCCCAAGAAACAAATTGGAAGTGACCATCTCAACATACATTTTTCTTTCAACTATTCCACTGAGCTGCAAACTGGTCTTCATATTCCTGGACCTTCCCCATATTTCTTTTAGTCCAAGAGCATGGAACCTGTGAGAGGTCACATGCTAGTTACAGAAAAGACCAAAGTCAGAAGTTGTAGGATGAGAGCCACCCTATTATTTTCCTCTCCCTCTCCTTCTTCCACTACCTTATCTCTAACTCTTCTCTCCCTCCCTCATAATGGGCAAAGGAAGAAGAGATCACTCCTGCCAAAGATCCAAACCAATACTTTGTAGTGAAATTTTTAAAAATCGTTCAACAGGTTTATTTAGCCAAATCTTCCTGCTGGGTGGAGCAACAGAAGAAAAGTGCCACACCAAAACCAAGGCGCAGCCTCACTTTGCAGTGAATTTTTGAAATTACCATATATACTCATGTGCACATTGATCACTTATACAACTTATGGGCAGGTTTTGGGGCCAAAATTATGGAATTTTGATATGACCGTGGATGTGTCATGTGTCATTCCATGAAGAGCGCAAGCTAAGCAAAGGAAGAGCTTATTGTGCTAACAAGCATAGGCTGAAGGGGCATGTATAAACACTAATGGGAAATCCCAGGGCAATGGCTGATTACTTATAACAATAAAGCCAATAAACTCTATTATAATACAAAGTCAAACACTATATTGTCACAGAATTATGTGCATAGATACAAAAAGATTGGAACGCTAATACAAATGTAAACAGTGGACTGAATAACCCAGTATATAAGAGATTTCCGTCACGCACAAAATGATCCAAAGGGTAATGTATACAGTTCGACACCATTAATTTGCTGTGCAACATTCTACACAATGTCTAGTTCAACACATCAAGCATGAGTTCTACACAGAAAGTTCTACACAATGTATTAGATCTACGGGGCCATGCATTCGTGAGCTTATTGTTGGGTATATATCTACACAGATGGTCCACTAGTTCATATAAGAAGTCTTGATGTTGGACTTCCGGGGAAGGCAAGATGGCGGCCGCAGCAGGCGTCCTGAGCTCCTGAACTCAGGGAGCGACCTGACCCTTCTCCCTTGGCAGGGGACCCAGCGAGGACCCCACCGAAGCTGCGGGGAAGAGGCAGCTTCAAAGGCAAACTCCAGGCTGTGGGGCCGACCACGCCTCCCCTCAAGGGAGAGGGCTAGAGTCGGTGCACAGCTGTAAGAGAAGCCGCGGGGAGAAGGGGCGACTCGAGAGGGTCAGCCAGGCCGACCGCCTTCTTTTAACTCACTGAAGAAACATTCACACGAGGGCGAAACCAAGTGATCAGACGCCGGAGAAACGGGGGCTTGTATTACGCACCCCCCTCCACCCTCTCTTCGTTCTTTTTTTTTTTTCTTTTGGCTTTTCTTTCATTCGTCGTGTTCATCCCGCCGCCCAGCCTCGAGCCCGGGGAAACCCAGCCCAAGCCGCCCAAGCCAAGCCAAGCCAGGTAAGCCCCACCAAGTCTTAAGACTCAACCCTTGGGGCTTAACCCTTGGGAGGTCTTAAACACGAAAGGGCAGAAGGAAGAGGAGGAGGAAGAGGCTTACCTGGCCGAGAGGACAGAACGCTGAACTCAGGGTGTTGGGGGTGCCACCCAGAGGGCAGGGGCAGGGGCAAGAGCGGGGTGAAGCTAGAGGGGCAGCGAGCGGCCCCTTTAAGAACGGGAGGATAAGCAGCGGACGGACGCCGAGGCAAAACAGAGCTCCATTGGGAAGATTGAGCCCAGCTGAGTGCAGCACGCAACGCAACGTAGAGAGACGCGCGCACGCAGGGCACGTTGTGCAGCGCACAGTCATCACCAAAAAAAAAAGAGAGAAAAGCTGCAAGGGAGGGACGTTTGAATCCTTGAATCTTGGAAGTGGGAGAGGCGAGCAAATAGGGCTCCATGCTGAGATCTAAAGAGTGAGGGATAAAGAGGGTGCACCGCTGCATCCAAAGGAAGGAAGGAAGAAAGCGCAAGCCCCACTTGCCTACCGATCCTTGACCCAGACAGCCTTTTGCTGACACCTTGCTGGCACTCCAAAAGGGGAAATCCTTTGAAGCCCCCTTAGATTTCTTAAGAGTACCCTACAAGCTCCCTCCCAGTCTCCCAGCCTCCTCCAGACTCCCCCCCCCCAAGTTAGCTGAGGAGTGGAAATAAGCACCCAACAGCGCCACCAGCGAAGGACATATTGATTCTAAGGCTGATACCCAGCTCTTGCCAAGCTATTATTCTTTATTACTCTTTATTATTTGACTACAGACTAAGCTCAAAAATGGACAAGTTCACTAATGTGTCGAAAGCAACTAAAGGAGCCAGCACCCCTAGGAGAAGCTCATTGACTGGAGACACTTTTGGAAGAGATCTCATTGCGGAGATTCACAAAATGAAGGAAGAACTCCAGGAGCAAATCCAGGATAACAGCCAAAAAATGCAGGACAAAATGCAAGTGATGTTTAAAGAGGAGCTTGGAATTATGAAAAAGGAGCTCAAAGAGGAACTGAAGGAAGACCTGGTGGCCATTAAAAAAGAAATGGAAGGAATTCAACAAGACATAAAGGGCATAAAGACGGAAAGCCTGACATCAAAAAAAGTTCTAAGAAAGTTGGAAGATAAAATCCAAAGCCTGGAGGAGGCCAACGCGAAGTTGGAAAAGCAGCAAGAGAGGCTAGAGATTAAAGATACAGAGACTAAATTGAGGTTTAGGAATATAGCGGAAGGTGAAGTACAAGATTTGAAAACAACTATATCAAGGATAACGGCGGGAATCCTCAACATTCCGGTGGAGCATATGCTCCAGGACATCGAGCAAATCCAGCGAGTGAACTCGAACTTCGCAAGGAAGAACAAACTTCCACGGGATGTTGTGGTAACCTTTGCGAGAAGAGCAACCAGGGAAGCAATCCTACAAAACAAGGCCAAAAACCCTCCTAATCATGAGGGCAAAAGCATAATTATCTTGAAAGAATTTACAGCCAAATCCCTTAGCAAAAGAAGGAATTATTATTTCATTACGGATGAGCTTAAAAAGCACAACGTAAGATTCAGATGGGAGAGACAGGAGGGTTTTTCAGTTTTTTTCAAAGATTCGAAGAGATGGATTACATCAGAGGAGAAGGCTAGGGAATTTTACAATGAGTTTATGCGCTCTACAGAGCGGAATCACAGCAAAGAGAATCAGCAAAGGCAACCAGCAAGACGGAACGAAGGAGTGAAAGACCCAATTCGAGAGAGTAAAGCATCACCGGACTATAAGAAACAGGATAAAAAAAGAGCCCGGCCGGACTCCACAGAGGACCAGGAAACCCCAGTGTCTACCCCAAACGAGTTAGAGACTGAACTAATTGATCTTGATAATCATGGCAGTGACCTTTTATTGTAATAATGTCAACGGTCTTAATTCCCCGAATAAACGTAATTTGATTTTTAACCAGCTCAGAAGGGGTCGTTATGATTTAATAGCACTCCAAGAATCCCACATTGCAAAAAAACACGCACCACTCCTGATAAGAAAGGACCTTGGAAAGGAATTCTATTCTTTAGCAGCCCAAAAGAAAAAGAGGGGTAGTTATATATGCCAAAGCCAAAGCTCTAAGCCCCCCCTCGCCTTCGAGGATGAGGAAGGGAGGATGATTGGGATTAAAATCAGGCTAGAGAATCAAGTAATCTTGATTTGTAACATCTATGCCCCTACAGATGCCAAGGCTAAATTTACCAAACAATTAAGGAGGAAGATAGGGGAACAGGTCTTTGATGATCTTATTTTGATGGGGGACTTTAACGGGGTCGTCGACCCCGGAATTGACAAATCCAAAAAGAAACCGAGAGAGAAAAAGCCCACGGCCGGGAAACTCCCGTTATGCTTGATGAACCTCAAAGTGGAAAACCACTTAATTGATGTATGGAGGGAGAGGAATCCCTTGGAGAAGGATTTTACTTTTTATTCACATCGGCACTGCTCCTGGTCTAGACTAGACATGTTCTGGGCTTCCAAAACAATCGCTACCAAAGTGGTAAACATAAAAATCTGGCCGAGAACCAATACTGATCATTGCCCGATCACTATGGCAATTCGAAATAGAAATATAACGAGAAGATGGAAGTTGAATGAGTGCCTTCTCAGGTCGGAGAAGGACATAGGCTTAAATAAAAAACTCCTTAAGGAATACTTTGAGCTCAACAACACAAACCAGGTAAAACTCAAACGCTGTGGGATGCAAGCAAGGCGGTGATGCTTGGCGGCTACTTCATCCAGCAGGGAAGCCGGAAGAATAGGAGAAGGACACGAACAGGAGAAGGCCCTGAAAGAGACCTTGGCGACAAAAGAGACCGAACTTAAGAGAAATCCGGAAAGCCTGGTCGTGAGACGAGAGATCGAGCAGGTCAAGAAAGAGTTGAGTTCACTGCAAATGGAACAAGTAGCGAGGAATATGAAAAGACTGAAAATGACATTTTTACTAAATATAAATAAGCCTGGAAAGATGCTGGCAAGGAAACTTACCCAAAAAAGATATAAACAGTGTATCGGCAAGTTGACTAAAGGTAATGTTTCTATCCATACCCAGGAGGAAATAGCAGAAGAATTCAGGAAATTCTATAGCGAATATATAGAGAAGAGGCAGTTGACCCTTGCGAGATCTCAAGTAAGTACCTGGCGTGTCAGAAAATAGACACAAAATAACAGATAGCCAAAGAGAGGCTTTAAACTCACCTGTTAGTGAGGAAGAAATAAGGAGGCCATAAGGCGGCTCCTATAAACAAAGCACCGGGACGATGGGCTAACCGCCACTTACTATAAAACCTTCCAGGAGGAGGTCACCCCATATCTCAAATTACTAATGAACAAGGCCCTGTACTCTGCGACAATACCAGATTCATGGAAGGTGGCTAATATTATACTTATACATAAGGAGGGTACAGACCCCCTCCTTGTAAAAAACTATAGACCAATATCCCTCCTGAATCAGGACTATAAGATCTTTGCAGCAGTCCTAGCGAGCAGACTTAAGAACTATCTGAAGGAATACATCCATGAGGACCAAGCGGGCTTCCTCCCGAACAGGCATATACAGGATAATATCAGAACAATGGTCAATGCCATAGAATTCTCTGAAAAACCCGCAAAAGGAGGTCGGCCTCCTATTTGTCGATGCGAGAAGGCATTCGACAATACGAATTGGCCCTTCCTGAAACAGTTACTAAATGAAAGGACATGGGATACAACATCGGGAATGCAATTCAGGCAATATATTCAAATCAAAGGGCAAACCTGCTGGTTAATGGAGAGCCAGCAGGGTTGATCAATATAGAGAAGGGCACAAGACAGGGCTGCCCTCTCTCCCCCCTCCTATTCATCATGGTTTTGGAACCCCTCCTGGAGGCGATAAGGAGGGATGATGAATTAAGAGGCTTAGCTGAATACGGGAAGCTCGCGGGATTCAAAGTTAATAAAGAAAACTAAACTACTAACGAAAAACATCAGCAAAAAGGAAAAAAAGACTGCCTACAAACAAGTTCAGGTTTTGTATAGTCAGCAAGGTGAAATACCTTGGGATAGTGCTATCTGCTAATAATAATCAGTTACTAAAAAACAACTACGATGCAACATGGACGGATATGAGGAAGAAATTGGAGTCATGGAAATGTCTTAACTTAAATCTGGCGGGGAGGATAGCCGCCATTAAGATGAGTGTGCTCCCGAGGATGATGTTCCTTTTTCAAAATATCCCGATCCTGAGAACAAATTACTGCTTCAAAACCTGGAAGTCAGACATACTTAAGTTCGTGTGGGGAGGCAAGAAAGCGAGAATCCAGTATAAGATACTATGCGATAGAAAGGAAAGGGGAGGCCTGGCCCTCCCCAATCTCCAATTATACTTTGAAGCGGCCGCCCTAAGTTGGGTGAGAGACTGGGCAACTCTTGACAAAAGGAGAATTCTAAAGATTGAAGGGGCAGATCTCCGCCGCGGTTGGCATGCGTATATCTGGCAAGACAAGGCTGATATTGAAGGAGACTTCTCCAGCCATTTCTTAAGAGCAGCCCTGATGAAAGTCTGGAAAAAGCATAAGGATCGTTTTCTCTTGAAGACGCCGCAATGGGTATCCCCGGTAGAAGCCCAACATATGAAGGAGATCCCATTGTTCAAATGGCCAACCTATAAACAGCTCATCCAGAAAACCCCAGAGGGTGGTCTCTGAAGACGCGGAACTCCTCCAGGCTCAGGAATGGAACTTGGTTGGTTCCAGTATCTGCAGATAAAAGAACTATTCAAACAGGACTTAAAAAAGGATTTTGAAGTGAAAGCAACAAATTGGGACAGGATCATGAAATCTGAGAAAAAAACAATATCCCTTATATACAATAATCTTCTTGAGTGGGACACGGAACAGGAGTTGATTAAAAGCACAATGGTGAAGTGGGCCCAGGACTTGGGCCACACAATCTACTCAAAGAATGGGAAGCCCTCTGGAAGATAAAATAAAATATTCAGGCTTTACACACATAACAGACAATTGGTATAAGATGTTCCATCATTGGTACCATACCCCAGCGAGACTAGCATGCTATTATAAGAATGTGAAGGACAGCTGCTGGAAGTGTGGAGAGGAAGGCCAACTTTATGCACTGCTGGTGGGCGTGCAAAGGGTATCAAGGTTTTTTGGAAAGGGGTCCACCTTCACCTAACAAGGATGTTAAAAATTAAGTATGATTTAAAGCCTGATTACTATCTAATCAACATTATAGATTTTGAAATTGGGAAAAATGAGGATAGAATCCTCTTTTTTGCAACGGCAGCAGCGAGGATAGAAATTGCAAGGGGCTGGAAAAGTAAAAGCCCCCCAAAACTGGACGAGTGGTTGAATAGGCTAAAAGAGGTGATTGACCTTGATATCTTAAAAAATATAGTTACAGACCAAACTATCGCCAGTAGAACAGACTGGAAGCAAGTATTGGCGTACCTGAAATCTGCACCTCCAAAAGAAAATTAATAGCTCAAAGCTACAAACCCACAAGGGAGGAAAGGGAAGGAGGGAACTGACTATTCATGCGAAATCGAACCTGGACATCCAGATCCGAAAGACGTTCAAGCTACATTTCTCAAGGACCCGACGGAAGCCAGCAACTATGTGTTTCTGTCTATTTTCCCTTTTTCTCCTATCCCCCCCCCTCTCCCTACCGCACTCTATCCCCTTTCCTAAGCTGCCCGTCTCAAACTGTTCCCCCTCCCCCTCCTTCCCCTTCTATTCCCGCCTCGGCCTATATTCTTTTCTGATATCCTTCTTAATGTATGTATAAAACAACCCTTCAATAAAAACTATGAAACCAAAAAAAAAAAAAAGAAGTCTTGATGTTATCTACGGCAGCACAATACTTATGATTTGATTTGATTTGATTTATTGGATTTCTGCGCCGCCACTCCCAAAAGGCTCGGGGCAGCTCACATAGCGAGTAAAAACAATACATTAAAACAGGTTAAAACACATTAAATGAGAGCAACTTAACACAAATAGGTTAAAACCTAACGCGCCGAGATAAGATGGTATAAAAGGTATAAAAGCATTACAACATGGTACAAAAGAGCGTCTAGAGCAGGGGGGGGCATTGCACGGCCCGTGGGCCGGATCCGGCCCTTTGGGGGACCCCATGCGGCCCATGGAGCCTTGGGCAGCGAGGAAGGGAGCAGAACGCGATCTCCCTTTCCTCGCTGGGGCTTGTAAACAAACTGCGGGGAGCCACTTCAGCATCCCTTCCGCGGTGCCGGCTGTGTCAGCATGGAAGGGACGCTGGGGCTTCCCCAGTTTGTTTACAAGCCCCAGCAATGAGAGATCGCGTTCTGCTTCCTTCCCTAACACGATCTCTCTCGCTGGGGCTTGTAAACAAACTGTGGGGAAGCCGCCCCCAGCATCCCTTCCGCGGTGCCGGCTGTGTCGTCAGCATGGAAGGGGACGCTGGGGCTTCCCGCAGCTTAAGCCCAGTGAAAATCGCGTTCTGCTTCCTTCCTAACACGATCGCTCCTCGCTGGGGCTTGTAAACAAACTGCGGGGAAGCCACCCCCCCCCCCAGCGTCCCTTCCACGCTGACGACACAGCTGGCACCAAGGAGGGGATGCTGGGGGGGTGGCTTCCCCGCAGTTTGTTTACAAGCCCCAGCGAGGAGAGATCGCATTAGGAAGGAAGCAGAACGCGATCTCTCCTTGCTGGGGTTTGTAAACAAACTTCGGAGGACGCCCCGCCCCCTGAGCGTCTCCCACGATGACGTCGCAGCCGGCATCGCCGAACACGCTCAGGGGCGGCGCTTCCTCCGCAGTTTGTTTGGCAACGTGAACGAGAGGAAGGGGCCCCACGTTCACCCCTTGCTTGCTTTTGCCGTAAACAAAGCCACGCATGGCTTTCTACCTGCCGGGCCTCCCTTTTTTCACCCGGTAAGCAGCGCTGCCATCGGCTACCTGGCTTCGCCAGGAAGGACTGCCCGGACCTCCTCTTCCAAAGGAGGAAAGAAGGGGTATGTTATTGTGTTCTGGGAGATATAATATTAAATTGATTGCTTCATTGATATAATTTTGTTGTGGGAGATATAATATAAATTTAATTGCTTCATGGACACCCCTGTACTATAATATAATAATTATGATAATAATACTAATAATATATGAATATTTCTTGATATATTAATATGTTAATATTAATGATGTGTAATATATGGTAAATATAGTAAGTGAAATAAATAAATTATGTAGATTAGCATGTAGTTCCGCCTTTAGGTGCGGCCCTGCATAATATTTTTTGCTCTCATGTGGCCCCTTGGAAAAAATAGTTGCCCACCCCTGGTCTAGAGGAACTGGAGCGCCCTGAGGAAGCATCTGTACGATGCGAAACGGCCCCCCGTGGCGTCCTCGTATTTCGAGCCGTTGGCGCCCTTCCAGCTCGACTGATACAGCTATTATTTATTTATTTATTTATTTATTTATTTATTTATTGGTTCGGCTTAATATACCGCTCTCTCTGGAGCCCAGAGCGGTTTACAGAGTTAATAGATAAAACACATAAAATGCAATAAAATACAATAAGACCAATTTCAAACCCCCAGTTAAAATCAATTCCAGCAAACTGCGATGGCAGTAGAAATATGCTGGCAGCGACACAACAGGATGCTGATAATACTCATTAGTTATGGGCCAAATGCCTGTCTAAATAGCCAGGTTTTTACGGCTCTGCGGAACGGCATTAATTCCCGGATGGCTCGTAACTCTTCAGGGAGGGTGTTCCACAGAGTTGGCGCGGCTACAGTAAACGCCCTCTGCTGCGTGCTGGCAAGTCTATAGACCTTAATCCCAGGCACATCCAGTAGATTGAGCCCCTCTGAGCGCAGTGATCTCCTGGGCACATAAGGGGTAAGCTGCTCCCTCAGGTACACTGGCCCCAAACCATATAAGGCCTTGAAAGTTAAAACTAACACCTTGAAAGTGACCCGGAATTCTATTGGAAGCCAGTGCAGTTCGCGCAAGAGTGGAGTCACGTGGGCAGATCTTGATGCTCCTGAGAGCAGACGTGCTGCAGCGTTCTGCACCAGCTTAAGTTTCCGGATCGCCGACAAGGGTCGGCCAATGTACAGCGCATTACAGTAGTCGAGCCTCGAGATGACCGTGGCTTGGATCACCATGGCCAGGTCGCAGCGGGAGAGGTAAGGAGCCAGACGTTTTGCCTGTCGTAGGTGGTAGAAGGCTATCTTGCAGGCGCAGGCAATCTGCGCCTCCATAGACAGCTGGGAGTCCAGCCGGACCCCTAGGCTCTTTACTGACAGTTGCGGGCAAAGAGCCACACCGTCGAACGTCGGCAACTGGGTCTTTACCCCACCCCCCACCCCCCCCGACGGCCCAGCCACAAGATCTCCGTCTTTGCCGGGTTCACCTTCAACTTACTGGCTTGCAGCCATCCTGTTATGGCTTCCAGACAGAGATGGAAATTATCGCCCCGGGGTCCATCCTCAGAATGAGCTGGGTGTCATCAGCGTACTGATGACATTCCAGCCCAAAACCAGTTGGGCGAGTGGTCGCATGTAGATGTTAAATAACAGCGGGGAGAGAATGGCCCCCTGAGGGACTCCACAATGTAAGGGGGAGCCCACGGAGACCACCCCTCCCCACTTCACTCGCTGCCGGCGGTTTTGGAGGAAGGAGCACAGCCAGTTGAGGGCTGTCCCCCTCACCCCCGCCACCCCTTCTATCGCTCCACGCCCGCTCGTATTCGATACTCAGAGACTGTGAGTTTATCTGGGCGCACTTTAAGAACTGCTTCACTGCCTTCAGCCAGTCAAGCCGCTATTTGGGGACTCTTTTGAATTATTTTAATTGTGTTGTACCATGACATTTGGCCCCGTAGATCTAATACATATACCGGGTTATTCAGTCCACTGTTTGCATTTGTATTAGCATTCCGATCTTTTTGTATCTATGCACATAATTCTGTGACAATATAGTGTTTGACTTTGTATTATAATAGAGTTTATTGGCTTTATTGTTATAAGTAATCAGCCATTGCCCTGGGATTTCCCATTAGTGTTTATACATACCCCTTCAGCCTATACTCATTCAATGAAGAGGCCAGAGTGCGAGTGTTGCTTCAGTGTGGCAGTTCCCCTTTCCCCACCTGGCATCTCAAAAAGCCAGGAGTGATCCTGCAGCAAAGAGAGTAGGTGCTTTTTTTAAGTTGTCTCAGAATGAACTAAACTCTTGCCTTTTGCCACTCTACTCAGGCAAGGGGATGAATCCTTTTTCTATTTTCTTTTCTTTTTTGGTAATAATTAAAATACAGTAATCAAAATGCCCTGTGGATAAATTGAGCCAGATTTGGGGTCAATTTTTTACTAAGAGGTCTGCATGAAACTCTAAAGCCACAGGTTACATCGCTGTTGTTGTTGTGCGTTTTTGAAGGGATATCCAATGTTATGGTGAACCTATCATGGGTTCCTATGGACTTAATTAAGGTCACCCAATGGGTTTTCATGACCAAGCGGGCAACTGAACTGTGGTCCAACACTAAAACCATTATCTCACACTGGCTCCTTCACAAGTTGAATAACCCACTGAAGATACAGTAATCAAAACTGGTAGAAAAATATCGGGGTGTCTTTCTTAACACCCAGATGAGAATAGAGCTCAACAAAATTAAGTATCCCCCTCTTGGCATAACCCAGTGCTGTCCAACTTCTATAGGCCCAAGGGCCGGACGTCTGGTGGCTGACCACCTGGCGGGCCGGAGCGGGGCGGGGCCAATCGCAGGGGCGGGGCCAATCGCGGGGAGGGCCAATCGCGGGCGGGGCCGATCCCGGAGTGACGCTGTAGGAGGAGGCGGAGCAAGAGGGTTCCCTTTGCTCCTCCTCCTTCTACAGCGTCAAACTGGGCAAGAGGCACGGCGATTTCGCCATGCCTCTTGCCCGGTTTGCCGCTGTGGAGAGAAGGAAGGCGCAGAGAGGGGCCCTTGCGCCTCTCTTCCTTCTGCAGCGTCAAACTGGGCAAGAGGCACGGAGATTCCGCCATGCCTCTTGCCCGGCTTGACGCTGTGGAGAAGGAATTTCTCCCTCCTCCTCCCTCTTTCCCGGGCACCGCGGCTGTCGGCGCCGCGGGCGCCCGGGAAAGGCACGGCGCCCGGGAAGAGGAGGAGGAGAGAAGCAAGCGGCGCCAGGGCAGCAGCGTCACAGGCCTGGCGTGACGCGCTGCCCTTGGCAGCTTACTCCTCCTTTCGGGCGGCTCCCCCGCCCCTCCCTAGGGAGGGAGCCGCGAAAAGAGTGGCGGCGCCAGGGGCAGCGCGTCACGCCAGGCCTGTGACGCGCTGCCCTTGCGCCGCCTACCTCCCTCTCGCGGCTCCCCCGCCCTCCTAGGGAGGGAAAAGAGCAGAGCGGCGCCAAGGGCAGCGCGTCACAGGCCTGGCGTGACGCGCTGCCCTTGGCGCCGCCTACTCCTCCTTTTCGGGCGCGGAGAGAGGGACGGAGGCGGTGCAGGGAGGAGGAACTAGCTCTCTTCCTCCTCCCTGCCCCGCCTCCCTCTCCCCCAGCCACCATTTTTTTAAAAAAATAGATTTTTTTAAAAAAATTAAAAATGGCGGCTGGGGGCATAGCTGGGGCCGTGTCCAACAGGCTGGGGGCCGGATCCGGCCCCAGGGCCGCCAGTTGGACAGCCCTGGCATAACCAATAGTAATCTCATTCCAAAACATGACACTTCCAAGCTCAAATCTAGGGAGACTGAGGTTTCCCTGTACCAAGTCAGTCCAATGAACGTGGAAGCTCTAATCTTCAACCAAATGGTGCAAAGAAGCAAAAGCTGCTCTCTTTCCAGCTCCAGACACAACAGAGGTCTGACAAGTTCATCCTTTTTGGTGGAAATTACATTTCATGGCCAGAATATATGATTAATACACAACAGGCACACACCCTGCTCAAGCCCAGAGTGGATGATCTAACTGACCTTTTTCAAAGTAGCTCCTCTCAAACTCTCCCGGCCCCTGGGTGGGACATTACACGATTTAGGCTTTCTGACCCTTTGCCTGCTTTCCCACCAGCTACACCTCAGAATTTTCTTTTAAAACACACAACACACACACACACACACACAAACCCTCTCTCAAGCCTACTTCAGCTCAACTCCTGAGGTTTTTGAAAAGTTGTCAAACATTAGGGCAGGCATGAAACTAGACACAGCTTCCTTCCTCTCCCTTGTTTTAAAATAAAGCAAAAGACCAAACAGGGCATTTTTAGAGCAGTGTACGACTGAACTAGAAGCATGCTTTCTGCATTGGATCCAAGATTCCACTTAATAGCTGCTTTGAGTCTCCTTGTGGAGAGAAAAAGTGGGGTATAAATAAACGTAATATACATAATAAACATAATAATAATGTTAAAGGCCCTGGCCTGCACTTAAAAACAATCGGCGCTGACAAAATTACCACTGTCAGCTGCAAAAGGCCACCCTACTCGAATCTACACGCATTATTCGCCGATACATCACACAGTCCTAGACACTTGGGAAGTGTCCAGCGTATTATCAAATACAAAAGCCAGCATAGTGATCTTGTTTGCTGTGTACTAATCTTGTTATGTGTCAAATAATAATATTAGGCTAGTTGCAGTTTTGATGCAAAAGCTCAATTGAAGATATCAATAATGGAGGGAGCAGGCGTATCTCTTGTTTCATTAAGAGGCCTCCATCACATTCTGTGCTTTGAAATGAACCTGTGGCAAATAATTACTAATATAATCATTAATATTTTGGATTTTTAATTTTTTTTAATATGATGTCAGGAGCAACTTGAGAAACTGCAAGTCGTTTCTAGTGTGAGAGAATTGGCCATCTGCAAGGACGTTGCCCAGGGGATGTTTTTTACCACTCCTTTCCCATCTGCTACTAAGGAGGCTGTTCAAGTCCTGAACGGGTGCTTGGCCGCTGTAACGGACTGGATGAGGGCGAACAAATTGAAACTTAATCCAGACAAGACAGAGGTACTCCTGGTCAGTCGCAAGGCCGAACAGGGCATAGGGTTACAGCCTCTGCTTGACGGGGTTACACTCCCCCTGAAGGCGCAGGTTTGCAGTTTGGGAGTGATCCTGCACTCATTGCTGAGCCTGGAGCCCCAGGTCTCGGTGGTGGCTGGGAGAGCTTTTGCACAGTTAAAGCTTGTGTGCCAGCTGCGCCCATACCTAGGGAAGTCTGACTTGGCCATGGTAGTTCATGCTCTGGTTACATCTCGAATAGACTACTGCAATGCTCTCTACGTGGGTTTGCCTCTGAAGACTGCTCGGAAACTGCAATTAGTCCAACGCTCGGCAGCCAGTTTACTAACAGGAGCGAGGTACAGGGAGCATACAACTCCCTTGTTGCGCCAGCTCCACTGGCTGCCAATTCGTTTCCGAGCACAATTCAAAGTGCTGGTTTTAACCTACAAAACCTATACGGTTCCGGCCCAGTTTACATGTCCGAACGAATTCTCCCCTATGAAACATAAAGGACATTAAGATCTTCCGGAGAGGCCCTGCTCTCGATCCCGCCAGCTTCGCAAGCGCGTCTGGTGGGGACGAGAGACAGGGCCTTCTCTGTTGTGGCCCCTCGGCTGTGGAACTCCCTCCCAAGCAATGTTAGATCTGCCCCCTCCCTGTTGTCCTTCAGGAGGTGGGTGAAGACTTGGATGTGGGATGAGGCTTTCCCAGAATAAGCTGAGATTGATTTCAACCTGAAATGGGTGACCACTTTCTTAGACCAAGCTGAATGTGGTTTTAATGGCAATGTGGTTTTATGTATCTCTGTTTTTATGTATTTTAATATGCTGTTTTAAGATGTTTTAAATTTGTATGGCATTGAATTTTGCTGTAAGTCCCTCCATGGAGGTGAGAAGGCTGGGGTACAAAAAATTTTAAATAAATAAATAAATAATTGTGGGAGGCTTCTCTCATGTCCCCACATGAGAAGCTGGAGTTGACAGACAAGAGCTCACCCGCTCCCCGGATTCAAACCGCCAACCTTTCTGTCAGCAGTTCTGCTGATATAAGGGTTTAACCCACTGTGCCATTGAGGGCTCTGATGTTAGTTTTGGTAATAATAATAATAATAACAACAACAACAACTTTATTTTTGTACCTTGCCTCCATCTCCCTGAAGATGGAGGCAAGGTACAAGCCCATAGAGGTAAGTCATTACCTTTGAATTTATATGTTACTAGCTTGGGGACCCGGCCCTGCCCGGGTTATTTGTGAAGCGCAGCAGGATGTAGAGTGGGTCATGGGGGCTCTGTGTGCCAAGTTTGGTCTTGATCCATCATTATTGGGAGTTGCAGTGGTATCATGAAATTACTGAAGGTAGTGCAAGTCCCATCATCTCTGCCCCCCCCCAAAGTGTAGTAGGATGTAGATTGGGTCATGGGGGCTCTGTGTGCTAAGTTTGGTCTGTATTGGTGAATGGATGAGGGATGCATTCTTTTTCGGAAGTGAGTGAAGGTACTTCAAGTCCCATCATCCGTGGTCCGTCTCACAGTAAACTGCACCAGGCTGTAGAGTGGGTCATGAGGGCTCTGTGTGGCAAGTTTGGTGTTGATCAATCATAGGATTAGGTTTGTAGCAGTCTTGGAAAGTGAGGGAAGGTACTGCAAGACCCATCATCCATGTTCTGTCCCCTCCAAACTTCAGTAGGATGTGGACTGGGTCACTGGGGCTCTGTGTGCCAAGTGTGGTCTTTATCAGTGTTTGTTGGGGGCCACAGTGGTCTGTGGGAACAGAAGGGTGTAAAAGTACTACAAATCCCATCATCCATTGTCAGTCCTCCCCCAAACCTCACCAGGACGTGAAGGCAGTCATGGGGGTTATGTGTGCCAAGTTTGGTCTCGATCAGTGATTGGATGAGGGTTGCAGCGGACTTGGGAAGTGAGTAGAGGCACTTCAAGTCCCATCATCCATGGTCCACCCTCCTCCGAACTGCACCAGGACGTAGAGTGGGTCATGGGCGTTGTGTGTGCTGAGTGTGGTCCGTATTGGTCCTTTTGGTGGCCTCAGTGGTCTGTGGGAACCAAAGTGTTGGAAAGTACTACAAATCCCATAATCCGTGGGTCATGTCCCCGACCCGCGCCAGGACGTAAGGGGGTTAGGGGTGATGTGTACCAAGTTTGGTGCAGGTCCATCACCCGCGCTGGTCGCTGTGGCCTGTGAAAGTGGCTGCCACATATCCGCCCTGGCCTGTGAAAGTGGCTGCCACATATCCGCCCTGGCCTGTGAAAGTGGCTGCCACATATCCACCCTGGCCTGTGAAAGTGGCTGCCACATATCTGCCCTGGCCTGTGAAAGTGGCTGCCACATATCCGCCCTGGCCTGTGAAAGTGGCTGCTTCCGCCCTTCTGCCCTCCCGCCCTCCGCATACACACATACAAACATTCCGTTTTATAAAGGTATACAGATACAGATATACAGATTGTTAGCTTCCTTCGATTTGGCTCCAGCATATGATACCTTATGAATTAAAGACCTCTATGTTTCCCTATCCTCAACAGTCCTGCTCAGGTCTGCTTCCCTAATTGAGTCCATCCTTTAGTAATGTGGTCTTTCTCTTTTTCCTACTGCCTTCTACCTTGGCAGGCATTACTATCTTTTCAATGGAATCATGTCTTCCCATAATATAGCCAAAGTACAACAACCTCAGTTTAGACACCTTTGCCTCAAGGGAGAGTTAGGCCTGAGTTGTTCTAAGACTCGTGTATTTGCCCTTTTAGCAACCCACAGTACACAGAACTCTCATCCAGCATCACATTTCAAATGAGTTGGTTTTCTTATCAGCCTCTATTTTACTGCCCGGCTTTCACAGCCACACATAGTCCATTTCTGACTTTTGAGGTTTTTGTTATAAAGGTAAACACCTCTGCAACCTATTTAAAAGGTGAATTGCTGTTCCTGGAGTGCTGGTTTACTTATAGCATTTTGCCTTTCCCAATTTAAAAGGCCAAGAGGCTTTTAAAAAAGCTAGGGAAGAGTGCCATAAACAATCCCAGAGCCACACTTTTGTCAATTCTGGCTTTAAGGAGAATTATGAATAAATTACTGGTTCCAAATTCTGACCCACTCAAAATCATGCAGGATAAACCACGACATTCATGCCTGCAATGCTTTGATGGGAAAAGAGAGACATGCATCTGTTCAACAAGCAGGTAGAGAAGCAATAGTATAGACCAGTGTTTCCCAACCAGTGTGCCGTGACACACTAGTGTGCCGTGAGCTATCATCAGGTGTGCCGCAGAAAATTTGCACTCTTCCCCCCTCCTAGCAGCCCCCTCACAGGTTTCCAAGAAACAAATTGAGCCTCTCCACTTGGAAATGTTTTTTTTTTTACTATTGTACTGGATTTTTTTGAGAGTTGCCTCCCCTCCAAGGAACTGTTTATAACAGCTTCATGACATCCATAGTTAACTGGAAGCAAGTTTCACTCAGGGTGAAATTTCACAAAGGTCTGGAGAGCAAGCTCTATGAGGAGCGGCTTGAAGAGCTGGGCATGTTTAGCCTGAAGAAGAGAAGGCTGAGAGAAGACATGATAGCCATGTATAAATATATGAGAGGAAGTCATATATATGTTGTGTTCATCGAAACAGGCCCAGGTTTCACACTGAGTATATAAATACATTAAAAAAACATTTTAACTATATGTATTACTGTATTAGAGTGTCATTTTGTGTCATTTTGGTTGGTGGCGTGCCCCAGGATTTTGTAAATGTAAAAAATGTGCCGCGGCTCAAAGAAGGTTGAAAAACACTGGTAGATGGTTAAAGCAAGTATTTTAAGTGCTGATCTGAAATTTCCGTCAACTAAACTGCAAAGCTAGAAAGAAGCCGGACTCTCTCTGCAACTGAGTTAAGAGTTCCCTTTTCCTGCAGCAGCTGCCTTGTCCCCTAAGAGACACAACATGGCCTACTTCACTGCTCTACATTATCAGCAAACTCCACTTGAGAAGTGTTTTTTCCTTTCACCAGGAAAAGGCTGCCTTTTTGCCAGGAGTCCCTTCCAACACATTAACACTTAGAAGCTTGTTGGAGGTGCTGGAGAAAGAGGGGAGAAAAACTACTAAACAGGCACACAGTTGGATAAGTTGTCTATTATTTTTCTGCCTTTCCCAACATGCTGCCCATACAAATAAAATCACAGATGAAATAGGAGTCAGCATGTCATTTTTTAAAAGACAGTTTAGAACAGAAAACAGGGTCAAACTCTTGATTTTGTGAAATATGCTATTATGGAGATCTCATTAAGAAAAATAATGCCAAGATTATTAATATAAAAATACAAAGATTTCTCTCTATCTTCCCATAAGTGCTCCCCTATACTTCCTCACATAAGTGTTTGGCTGATGGTAAAAATACTCAATATTCTTTAAAGTTTGTTTTTAATGTCCATTCTTCAAAGCAGGGTGAGGAACCACAGGACTTTGGATCAGTCCTGGCCCATAAGAGCCCCAATCTGGTCCTCTGGGATTCTACAGATGGCGATATTCAGTCTTCCACATGCCACCATTTGTTTGATTCCCCCATTGACATATATACTCTGCCGCACACCATCTGAAATGTCTCTTCTAAGGTGTAGTTACCATCAATTTAAAAAATCATGCAATTAGAGAAGAAACTTATCTCCAAGGCCTATATGCGACTCCTGGAATGGTCGACAGAGACTGAACAGGTAAAAGCCTGCATGACAAAATGGGCGCAAAATATCGGCCGTACTATCAGCATGAGAGAATGGGAGAGGGTCTGGCGGAAGAAAATCAAAATCACCTATGCCATCGATCTGAAGGAAAATTGGTACAAAATGTTCTTCAGATGGTACATGACCCCCCATAAACTGGGTCTGATGTACAAATCCGCCCAAACAACATGCTGGAAATGTGGGTCACAGACAGGCACATTCTACCACATGTGGTGGTCCTGCCAGGAAGCCTCAAAATTTTGGAAAACAGTCTTCATTCAAATACAAAAGGTCCTGCATGCCACGCTGGAGATGTCGCCAGAGGCTTGCCTCCTAGGAATGGTAGATGAAAGAGAACTCATAGACGAGAATGCTGAACGGCTGTTCCTGTTTCTTGTCACGGCAGCGAGGATGGTGTACGCGAAAAAGTGGAAGTCTAAGGACACGCCTCGCCTTGCAGAATGGGTGGACAAAGTCCAGGACATTATGAGCATGGACAGGCTCTCCTACTACATGAGTGAACTGGAGGGGACGGGACTGTGCAGAACTGACTGGTCACCCTTCATGGCCTACCTAAAGACCTGGGACCCAGGCCAGCACAGTCAAGCTCCCTGAAGCAAGCACAGGACATCCAAGGCCATGCCAAGGGGCAAATTGCTTCCTTCCCTATTCCCCTTCATCACAAGGTCAATCGCACGCACTCTCCCTCCCTCCCCCCCCCCTCAACTGAACAAAAGGGACAATACAAAAACGCCGGAAGCCAACGAGCCTTCCCCCGACCCCTCCCCAGCACCCAATTCCTCAACAGCCCTCCCCCTCTCCTCTACCCCCCTCCCTCCCGGTACATCCCTACCCCCCTCCACCCCTGCCCCTGCGTTTATTCTCTCCTTCCTACTGTCCTATACCAAAATTTGTTCCACCTCTTTGATTGTTACTGAAGAACCCTCAATAAATATATATTTTTTAAAAACCAAAAAAAATATCATGCAATTATATGTTTGGTCCCCCACCTTCTTGCCTGGCCCACCCATGGAATGCGGCCCCTGAGGACATCTCAGAAACGGAATTCAGCTCTCGGGCAAAAGGAGGCACCTTCTGATGCCGTTTTATTTGGTTATTCATCTATTGTGAAAACAGCTTCAGAAATAACCCAACTCTCCCTGCTCAGTTATGGAAACTCACTTGGTCTTCTTGGGCAAATATTTTTTCAACCTCAGGCAAAATAAAAGCCCCCTGAACAAATATTGCCAAGAAAACCTTATGATAGATTCACCACAAGTAAAACGGAACTTGAGGACACGCAACAACAAACCAGCATTGTCTAGCCCAGCGATTCTCAACCTGGAGGTTGCAACCCCTTTGGGGGTCGAACGACAATTTCACAGAGGTCGCCTAAGACCATCGGAAAACACGTATTTTCGAGACACTGCTAACTTTTTCCCGCCCGTTTCACTTCCCAGAGGCCTTTTCTTCTTTGGAGGGAGGGGGTTACTCAGCCCTGCCCCCTCTTCTCCCTCTGCCACGTTAATTAATTTATTTATTTGTTAGATTTATTGGCCGCCACTCCCAGCCGGCTCGGGGCAGCTTACATCAAGCATCACAATAAAACAACAAATCTACAACAGCAATAAAACCACAAGGATAAAACAATTCCTAAGAGATAACACAAGTCCTAGGGGATAGCACATTACAACATTACTACCATTATACCTCTGATTAATAGTTGCCATCCATATCCGTGCCCTGCTCACCCCACCAGCTCAATAGATATCTTGAGCGATGATTAATCGATTTGCCCCAAAGAAATGGGAAATTATTGTTTCCATTTGATGTTTGATGTTATAACAGGCTGTGCTTTTTATTTAATTTTATTTTTAATTCGTATTTATATGTTGTGTTGTATAAATTTTGTTAGTATGGATGTATTGTTGTTGTACTCGGGCATTGAATGTTTGCCTTTTATGTTTGGAATCCACCCTGACTCCCTTTGGGGAGATAGAGAGGAATATAAATAAAGTTTTTATTATGTATGTATGTATGTATTTATTTAAGAGGAAGGGATGGGTGCGATGGAGGAGAGGTCTGCTTTGGTGCCAAGAGGAAGGAGGAGGTGAGAAAGGAGAAGGTAAGGAGGGAGCACTTGGGGGGCGGGCGGAGAGCAGGGCTTAAACAGAGTTGGAGTGGCCCTTTCATGGCCGAATCCCAGGGAAAAAGAGAAAATACATCTTGCATATTAGATATTTAATTACAATTTATAACAGTAGCAAAATTACAGTTATGAAGTAGCAATGAAAATAATTTTATGGTTGGGGGTCACAACGACATGAGGAACTGTATTAAAGGGTTGCGGCATTAGGAAGGTTGAGAACCACTGGTCTAGCCAGTTTGAGTGTTGAACCACGACTCAGGAGAGCAGGGTTTTAATCCTTGCTTGACCACAGAAACACACTGGGAGGCCTTGGGTAAGTCCCACTTTCTCACCATCAGAGGATGGCAAGGAGCAAACGCCCTCTGAACATACGTTCCCAAGAAAGTACCATGAAGGATTTGTTTGAAAGAGTCGATGTAAGTCAGAAATGAACTGAAGGCACACAACAACAACGGCAACCATAATAATAACTAGACAGCCATTAAAATGTCCAGCTTGCAATTTAAAAAACTGCAAACAAGTGTGAAAATGCCTCTTAGCACAGTGTTTTTCAACCTTTTTTGAGCCGCGGCACATTTCTTACATTTACAAAATCCTGGGGCACACCACCAACCAAAATGACACAAAATGACACTCTAACACAGTAATACATATAGTTAATATACAGTATTTTTAAATGTATTTATACACTCAGTGTGAAACCTGGGCCTGTTTGATGAACACAACATAGATATCCTGGCAGGAATGGCAGAAAGACACACACGAAGGTCTTGCTCAACAGCTGGGAGTTATATTTCACCCGCAATCAAAGAGCACTCTGAACTCCACCAATGATGGAATGGAATCAAACTTCCCACACAGAACTCCCATAACCAAGAGAAAATACTATAAGAGTTTTGGAGTTGTAGTTCACCTATATCCAGAGAGCACTGTGGAGGGGAAGGAGGGAGACGTGGGGCGAGTCTGCGCAGTAGCGCCCGCTCGGGTCACGTCTTCCTCCCTCCCCCCTCCCGCAGAAGTGGCAGCGTGAGCAGAGCGAGGCAAAGCGAGCAGAGAGAGGCTGGGAAGAAGGGAGCCCGAGTGGAGAAGAAAAAGTGTTCGGCAGGAGGGGGAAGAAAGGATATTGGAGGTTCCAATTTCCCACGGCACACCTGATGATCGCTCACGGCACACTAGTGTGCCACGGCACACTGGTTGGGAAACACTGTCTTAGCAGATGGACCCCTACTCCTGCTCCCAACTTCTTTCCCAACTATCAGGGCAAAGCAAGATGTACTTAGACCTGGGAAGGAGTAGCAGCCAGTAAAAAAAACTTTGCTTTCACTCTTTCTCTGATGACCCACACTCTGACCCACATGTCTGAAAAAGAATCTGCTCAAACTGCTTAGTAAGCAAGGCAAAAAGATTTCCTTTTACCAAACGGGATAGCAGAGAATAGACTCAGAGGGCCATTACTTCTCTGACGGTCTAGTCACTCGCTTGTAACAAATTCCTTTTAACATCTGGTTATGACGCAAATTGTTAAATGCAAAGCTGTGGAAGACCAAAAGAATTTAATAGCATATGCATCCACTCAAAAGCAAGCCCCACTGAGAGGAGTGACATGTGCATTTAAAGGACTGGCAGCCTGAAAACGCACCTCTGGAAACTCCACGTACAACTTGCAAAGAGACACAAGCCCCCTTCACACACACCCTGCGTGCAGGATTGAGAGCTGCTTTCCCAAGGGGGCAATTCTCCACTAGGGAATATGTGGGAATGTTGTAACCACGCTGGATGAATCATATAGGTCACAAACATCGCACACAGTTATGCAATCAAATTAATTTCCGAATGCCAAAAATAAAGTATTTCCTTCCTATTATGTATGTGTGGGGTGAAGGGAGGAGAACTTGGAAAAATTAATGTTTTGATTCTGAGAAGTTGAGTGAAAGGCTGTCTCGACATGTGGTGAGGTCTACTTCTCCTCATCAGATGGTCATCTGTCAGGAGTGCTTTGATTGTGTGTTCCTACATAGGAGTGTGTTGGATTAGATTGCCATTGTAGTCTCTTCCAACTCAATTATTATCTAATTCTAGTCCAAATATTTGTTTTTCTACAAAGAGAAAATGAGCCATTGAGTTGGAAAATAAGATAATTTTGTGATCAATAATACATTTCCAAAAACATTCCAGTGCCTCTTTGGTTCTTCCGTTCCCACCATAACAATTAGGCAGCGATTTCAGTATGTTGTAGCAAAAATAACCAAGAATATCATGGCACCTGAAAGACTAACAAATTAAGTTGTAGTAAAACCTCTCATGGAATACAAATTCCTGAACTGACATCTCCATTGGCAGAAATGAGTGTATACAACAATCTGCCAAACGAGGTAACAATTGGTGCATCCAATAATAATAAACTGATGTTGTACTAAAATCTTATTAGTCTTTAAGATGCAGCAGGACTTTGGGTTTTAATGTGTTCATGGCCGGAATCACTGGGTTGCTGTGAGTTTTCCTGTCTGGAATTCCCTCTGGTTTTTTTTAGTGATCCTCTTTATTTACTGTTCTGATTTTAGAGGGTTTTTAAAATACTGGTACCCAAATTTTGTTCATTTTCATTGACCTAAAAAGCTCCTCCTGACATCTCGTATTTTAATTCATAAAGGTATTTCTGCAAAGAAACTACAAACTGCTTGAAACATAGCATATTCAAAATTAACAGATTGATTTGTAGGGATTGGAGATGTCCACTGACGATGATTTTGGTCTTGGGGAAAAAGGAAGATGTTATGAGAAAGTCTAAAACAGGGGTGCCCACACTTTTTCAGCATGCGAGCTACTATAAGAACAACCAAGTTGAAAAGATCACCTGTTGCGCGTGTGCTCCTCCTTCCTGCCTGCCGTCCACTCGGGCGTCCTTTCTGAGTAACACCCTCGGAAGGAAGGGCCCCCCCCACTGCATCTGTCACTTTGGGGAAGCGCCTCTTCCACTCTTCCTTCTCCTGGCCAGGTAAGGAAGCCTTGAGGGAGGGGGGGAGGCTGCCGTGGGGAGGCTCCAGCCTCGCGTGGGTACCTCTCTCGGTTGTGTTTCCCGGCCCAGGCACCAGCCAGGCGGCCCCTCTTTCCAGCCCTGCACCTTCGGAGCCGCCGCCAAAGCCATATCTGGCCAGAGCGCAGGCGGGCGCGCCTATAAATAGCACTCCTGCTGCATGTGTGGGAGGGGCTTTCTGCACACGCAAGAAGCAGGGCGGGATGGGGACTTCCTGCTTGGCGAAAGCACGCAGCAGGAAGGAGGAAGGCGGTGAAGACATTGAGAGCGCGAGCGCAGGCAAGGAAGATTTCTTCCCGAGTGCGTGCGCGCAGGGCAGAATCGCCCCATCCGGCTGGGATCGACTTCATATGGCCTTGGGATCAACCAGTCAATCGCAAGCCACCTAATGAGCACCCCTGGTCTAAAACATAAGGCAAGATGGTGTTTTATTCAAGAAAAAATACCTACACAAAGGTAGACAACCTGGTGCTGATCAAATGTTTTGGACTCCACCTTCCATAATCCTTTACCCATGTTTTCCAGCATTTATGAGTAATGTAAGGGTCCCCTGGTGACGCAACGGGTTAAACCACTGAGCTGCTGAATTTGCTGACCGATAGACTGGCAGCTCCCACTGTTAGGCCCAGCTTCTGCCAACCTAGCAGTTCAAAAACATGCAAATGTGAGTACCGCTTCCGTGGGAAGATAAGGCCGCTCCATGCAGTCATGCAGGCCACATTACCTTGGAGGTGCCTATGGACAATGTGACGTAGAAATGGAGATGAGCACCACCCCCCAGAGTTGGACATGACTAGACAGGGGAAACCTTTACATGTGAGCAATGTACTTGAAAGCACATATACATATGCTCTAAGAAACATTAATCAGAGAGCACCAGGTTACTCGATTATGTTCTGGATTGAGACTGATCCCTTTGGTATAAAAAAGAAAGCTCTCTATATAGGTTTCAATTTTCCAGATTACTCTTCCCTCTCTTTTTCTGCCTACCTTAAAAAAATTAGCTTAAAAAATAAAAGGCTATTATGAGACAAGAGTCAAGTTAAAAATAAAAGGATATTATGAGACAATGGAGTCAAGTTAATATAATCCCCTCTCATATCTTAAACAGTCCATCCTACCCAATAACATTATTAAAATGACCTGAGGGCTTAACTTCTGTTTTTCAACATCCGAGTCGGCAAGTTTTGCTATTTAGGGCAGTGTTATATTCCTGTGATTTTCTATCTCTTACCTCACAGTTTTTAAGTCATTTATGGCCATTAACAACAAATGCTATGCCAGGATGGGGCATAATGTGGCTCTTGGATCCCACTTATGCACCCACTAAGGCTCTATATCACGCATGGGCAAACTTCGGTCCTCCATGTGTTTTGGACTTCAACTCCCACAATTCCTAACATCCAGTATACAAACAAAACAGCACCAAACCTTCCAGTTTCAGGCAATGATGCAGCAAAAATTTATCCTAAAAGACCCCCCCCCCATGCATGAAAAAATGCAAAAATAGCTCCTACTCAAACTTTCCAGAACTCTGTGCACCCTGCCTGAATAGCGCTTTTAACTTCTGCAGTCTTTTTGGACAAGTAATGTCAAGCTAGCGTGACATTACTTCCTATCACCACTTTGAAAGGGAAATAAGACAAAGTTGAACAATTTGGGCTTTTTCTGGGGAATGTGTCCTGCAAGGCCAGATAGGAACAAACTGGTCATTTGACTATGTGTGTGTGTGTCTGTATTATTATTATTATTATTATTATTAAGATACTTGGGAAAGGCACAGCTCCCCAAATCTCTTACCACCACAACTACTGCCATCATGACAAAGTAATTCTGGAAGTTCCACCCACAAAATATAACTTTTTCAAGCTCTGGATTTAGAGTGTGTGTATGTGTGTTAGTTGGATGTCAACCAAGGATTCCAATTCATAATTCCTCCATCCAGTTGAGAAGCATCTCTGAGCCTAATCTTCTCTCAGGTCAATACTGTGATGGAGCCTAGCCTGTTCTCTTGGAGCAAAGCAGGAGATCCAAGCATGATAATTAATAAAATGGGAAGATGCACTCAGTTTCCCAGCCATTCACTAACAGTTCTTTTCTCACAGAACTTACTTGGGATGCACTTTTATTTGCCTGCCACCTATGTGAAGAACTGCTAAGACTCTGATGTGGAGAACCACCAGTTCATCTAAAGTGCCAGAGACCCATATCTGAGTCCCTTCTGAGCAATTCTTGCTTATTCCCCTAAAAGGTCATTGCAATGCAGCATGAATTAACACCAGTCCATAGCCCAGTGGTTCCCAATCTCTGATCCATGGACCACCAGTGAGCCGCAAGAACTAAAATATGGCATGCGGCCTCATCGTTACCACACCATTGCAACTAGAGTGACCGGTCTTGCGAAACCCTTTTACAGTGTTGATGCTTATTAAATATGGTTTACTGTGGGTGAACAGATGGCAACTACTGGATGGAATATGTTCTGTGTCAGAAACTAGAGCTGATGTGGTCTATCCAATGCAATTTTCTTACTCAGCACCCCAAATATCCAAACCGAATCTAGACTTGACAAAAAACTGATTTGTAACCCTTTTGGTACTAATGTTGGAGAGTAGTCTCTGGTCAAAAAAAGTTGTGAATCACTGCCATAGACTTTCAGCAGAACTTTTTTTAAAGATCTCAAGTGGAGCTCCCTTTGGAAGGGCTGCAAGTGCCACATAGTCCAATCGCCACCCACGGAAAACAATTTGACTGCAGTATTCCTGAAAGATGACCATCCGATCTCTCTCCAAAGACTTCAACAGGAACGGCACACAAAGCAATATAGGACCAGAAAGCCTTAATATGACTCTGGAAACCAACATTCAAAACCACACTCAGCCACAAAACTCACTAGATGGCCTTGGACAAGTTGCACTTGGTCAGCCTCAATGTACCAAATCTTGCTAAGAAACCCTGTGATATGGTCACCATTAAGTTGGAAACAACTTGAAACATACAACAACAAAACCTAAATTTCGTGAAGATACCAGATCCCACTTGATCTTGGAAGGTAAACATGCGTAGTTTTGTAAATACGCTGAAGGGAGAGCAACAAGAAATACCCGTTTGTATTTTAGTGGAAGGTAATGGTAAGCCACCAATCCTTATCTAAGAAAATACTATGAAATTCACATGACACCATAAGTCAACAGGTGCCGGGGAAGCACGTAGATAGGCAATTAAGAACAGAGGACTCTGTCTTACTCAACATCAGTTCACCAATACATCTCATATATTATCATGGTCAAGTATGATTGTCTTTCAAGGGTAAAGTCTTGGCAGTGGTTCCGTAAGTGACAGTGAAGACCTATTCTTAATCCATATGGTCTTTCACATTGAGCTCATAGCTTTCCAGATGGAAAGCGAGGATTTGCATGACACGCTTTCCTCTTGGCACCTTTCTTCCTGTCACCCTGCATCCGTGCCTCTTAGAAATACATAGCACTGACATCCAGTTACAAAACTAGAATGCTAGTGCTTCCCAGTTCTTGGTGTTGATACCACATTTTTCAGGTTAGTATTAAGTCCATCGCTAAATCTCTTTTGTTGTCCATCTAGCTTGCTACTGTCTACATCAGGGGTGCTCAGAATGGTGATCGGGATCACCAGGGTGATCTTCAGGCCTCATCCTGGTGATCTTCAGGCCCCTGACCAGGTTTTTTGCCGTTGGTCCTCTTCACGCGCCCCTGCACGCTGCAAAGAAGTCCTCCGTCGTTGCTCCTCCCTGCTCCCTGCTCTCTCGCCGCCTCCAAAAGCTCCAGAGTCCAAGAGGCAAAATGGGCCCCCTCTTTTGGATTCCTCCTCCTCCCTCCGTCCTTCTCCAGCCACTCAGAGTCATAGGAGACCAAAGAGGGCGGGCCTGGATGACGCGATGCATGGCTGGCCCCGCACGCATGCGCAGAAGCGCCCATTCTGCCTCTCAGACTTCTCGTGAGCTCTTGGAGGCGGCATGCATGCTGGCGGCATGGAAATAGGAGCAACGATGGAGGAGAAGAAGAAGGACGCTTTGGTGTCATTTCCTTACCGCATCTCAAAGGTCGGTCTTTTTACTTTGGGGTGGGTGCTTGATTGTTCTGTGGCATGTCTCTTTGTTATTTTTAATGTTTAAAAATGTCCTTTTAGCTCCAAAGCCTCTCTGCTTGCTTTGGTCCTTGAGAAATATATGTTGGGGAATATGGAAATGTGGGAGAAAATGGGTGGTTGGATGTATTTTTGCATGCCCCTTTGTTTACCTTGCTGAGTATTAAATGGCCGTGCAGTTCAACAGCCTCTCTTCTTACTTTCTGGCTGATAATATGTATGGTAATATGGCAGTGTGGGAGAAATGGGGTGGTTGGATGTATTTTTATGCTCTGTTTTATATTGTTGTTATTAAATTGAAATGTTGATGTTTTATAACTTCATTTTATGTAAACTGCCCCGAGCCTGCTGGAAGGAGCGGTACATAAAAATGAATAATAAATATAAATAAATAAATAAGAAAATAGTTATACGTTTTACATTTCTGGGTAGGTGATCTTTGGGACTTGGTTTTTTAATCAGTAGCTCCCATGCTGAAAAGGTGTGAGCACCCCTGGTCTACATTAATGATCTTTCCCAGCCCCATTAAGGGATGCTGAGGACTGAATTTGTGCCTTCTACTATCAAAGCATGTGCTCTTCCCCTGAGATAGGGTCTCATCCCAACTTTCTATGGTGCTGAACTGCCAGCCACATGCCTCTTACCAACCCAATTTGAGATCTTCAGACTAGCTTAAACTTCTCATTATAAAGTTTCAAACCTCATTACGAAGTCTGCTGTTGTACCATTGCGGCTTTTGCTCTCTCAAACCTAAACAAAAGTAGGGAAGGAAGTTACATTCACTATAGTTTACCATAGGTATGTATAATATCATTAACATGGGAATTATAACCACAGCTGAATGTGAACCAGGGGTTCAGAACGATCCTTTGGAGCCAATAGAGCAGGGGTGCTCATTAGGTAGATCGCGATCAACTGGTCCATCTTCGGCCCTCATCCAGTCGATCTTCGGGCCTCACCAGCCAGATGGGGCACTCCTGCCATGCGCACGCACACCCTGCGCGGACGCACACTCCTGCTTCTGTTTTCCGCTGGCGCAGCGCTTTTTCCGCCTGCGGGGCATTGCAGGAAGGAGGAAGCAGCAGCCGAGGCTGCACAGCTGCTTCTGGAGGAGAGAGAGGCAGGGCCCTCCCTTTGAAGGCCCCACCTCACGCTCCCTCCTTCCCGCAATGCCTTGCGGGTGGAAGAAGCGGCGCCCGGACGGAAGGCAGCAGCAGAAGCGCGCGCGGCGGTGGCGGGAGAGTGCGGCAACGGGGGGAGGTAGATCTTTAGGACTTGGTTGCTTAAGAGTAGGTCGCATGCTGAAAAAGTGTGAACACCCCTGCAATAGAGCTTTTTATTCTCAAGCGGATAGGAATGTCTTCACAAATGATGGAAACTTCAATAGGAAACTATAAAACCTGATAGCCTCTTGTCTACCTCCTACCTGTTTGGGGAGGGGATCTGGATTATAGCTCCCAAAGTTCCTCAGCCAACACTTAGCAAGATGAAAATGCTATATTTTGCTTCTTTAAAATAGCTGCTATTTAGGCTCAGAGCAACATAGACACCACTCTTCCCTGTTGCTAAGAGAAAGGAAGTGCTGCAGCAACAGTCTTTGACTGAAGCATCTACCGACAAAAGCAAAGGTTGGAACCTAACCATAACCTGAATTGGAGGAGATGGGAAAGTCAGGGACAGGAAGAGTTAGAACATTAACATTTTCCACAGCGAGGAGCCCCCGGTGGCATAGTGGGTTAAACCCTTGTGCCAGCAGGACTGAATACCAACAGGTCAGAGGCTCGAATCTGGGGAGAGGGCAGATGAGCTCCCTCTGTCAGCTCCAGCTCCCCATGCGGGACATGAGAGAAGCCTCTAACAAGGATGATAAAACATCAAAACATTCAGGTGTCCCCTGGGCAACATCCTTGCAGATGACAAATTCTCTCACACCAGAAGCGACTTGCAGTTTCTCTAGTCCAGGGGTGCTCACACTTTTTCAGCATGCGAGCTACTTATAAAACAACCAAGTCAAAATGATCTCCCTACCCACTACTCAGGGAGCCATAAAAGCAAAATATTTGGAAATTTATTTCAGTGAGAGCCATATAATATATTTTAAGACTGAAGTCAACTAAATGTGAGTATAATAAGCCCCTGAATTTATTCATAATAATAATGATAATATTCATTCAGCCTCTGCTAACAACAACAACAACAGGTTCCTAGAGTAGGAGGAGACCTCCAAGGGCCATCCAGTCCAACCTCCTTCTGCCATAAGGGAAAAACACAATCAAAGCATTCCTCACAGATGGCCATTCAGCCTCTGATGATAATAATAATGGGTTCCTAGAATAGGAGGACACCTCCAAGGGCCATCCAGTCCAACCTTCTGCACCTGGGCGGCGTCGAGAGCCTGCGGGGCAGGACTGAGCCTTCCTCCCGCCCTGCCTGCGATCTACCAGGACGCCCTACGTGATCTACCAGTAGATCGCGATCCACCTAATGACTACCCCTGCTCTAGTAACTCCCGATACGAAAAAAAAATCCACAGCAAACCACAGTAGCAGCAAGAGGTTATAGATTGCTGGATTTGAACAAAGAGTCATCCACTCCAAGATTCATTTGACCATGTCTAGACTAGATGTGATGTAGTGGTTTGTGGGTATTGGAACAGGACTTCACAAGACCAAGGTTCCTAATCCCTGTTCAGATATGGAAACACACTGAACAATATTGGGCAAATCATACTCAGACTGAAAAGAGGGCAATGGCAAGCCTCTTCTGAATATATTTATTGTCAATAAAACCATATGAAAGGGCTGCCAGAGTTAAGAACGGATTGGAAGGCACATGGCAAGAAAGGGGACAGAGTGGAACATCTGTGGATGACTTTAGAACAGGGGTTCCCAACCTTTTTTTGACCAGGAAACACACCCCAACATTAGCACCAAAAAGATTACAAATCAGTTTTTGGTCAACTTTAGATTCAGTTTGGTTATTTTGGGGTGCTTATTCAGAAAATTGCATTTGATAGGCCACATCAGCTCCAGTTTCTGATACAGAACATATGACATCCAGTAGTCGCCTTCTGCTCGCCCTCAGAAAACCATATTTAATAAGCCTCGGCACTATAAGAGGGTTTTGCGAGACTAGCCACGCTTGTTACAACTGTGTAGTAATGGTGAGGCTGCTGACCGTATTTTAGTTGGTGCTCCATGGAGCACAGGCTGGGAACCACTGCTTTAAAAGGAAAAGAGCCCAGCAGATCCTATCCCTACAGAAATGATGGGCACTTGTCAGGGTCTGTGTCACATTAGAGCAGTGTTTTTCAACCTTTTTTGAGCCGCGGCACATTTTTTACATTTACAAAATCCTGGGGCACACCATCAACCAAAATGACACAAAATGTCATTTGGGAGTTGTAGTTGCTGGGAGTTATAGTTCACTCGCAGTCAAAGAGCATTCTGAACTCCACCAATGATGGAATGGAATCAAACTTCCCACACAGAACTCCCATAACCAAGAGAAAATGCTATAAGAGTTTGGTGGGCATTGGCCTTGAGTTTTGGAATTGTAGTTCACCTACATCCAGAGAACACTGTGGACTCAAACAATGTTGGATAAGGACCAAACTTGGCATGAATACTCAATATGCCCAAATGTGAACACAAGTGGAGTTTGGGGAAAATAGACCTTGACATTTGGGAGTTGTAGTTGCTGGGATTTATAGTTCACCTACAATCAAAGAGCATCCTGAACTCTTGCAACAATGGAATTGAACCAAACTTGGCACATTGAACTCTCATTACCAACAGAAAGTACTGAAAGGGTTTGCTTGGGAATTGACCTTGAGTTTGGAAGTTGTAGTTCACCTACACCTAGAGAGCACTGTGGACTCAAACAATGTTATGTTATGTTGTTGTTTGTTTTCTATCCAGAATCACAATGTTGGAAGGAGGCTTACCACTTTAAGGTCCCTAAAACATGCATGGGAAAACTTCGGCCCTCTGGGTGCTTTGGACTTCAACTCCCACCATTCCTAACAGCCTGAGGCCCTTTCCTGCTTAAGTGGCTGAGGGGGGAAAGGAAAAGAGTCTGAGGCTGCTAGGAATGGTGGGAGTTGGAGTCCAAAGCACATGGAAGGTCCAAGTTTGCCCATGCCAGCTTTCGACAGAGACCTCTTCCTCTCCCTTTCCCTTTGCGCCCTTTCTTCCCCCTCCTGCTGAACACGTACTTTTTCTTGCCGCTTCTGCTGCCATTTTGATCCGAGGGGGCAGCATGAACGTGTTCAGAATGGGAGGGGGGGAGGAAGACGTGGGGCAAGTCTGCGCAGTAGTGTAGGCAAAGCGAGCAGAGCAAGGCTGGGAAGAAGGGAGCCCGAGTGGGGAAGAAAAAGTGTTCGGCAGGAGGGGGAAGAAAGGGTATTGGAGGTTCCCATTTCCCACGGCACACCTGATGATCACGCATGGCACACTGGTTGGGAAACACTGCATTAGAGCACAGGTCTACTTCTTGCCCACATTCTTCTCAAGGGAATCTCAGGGCAGATAGGAAAAGTACATGAGCATTTACTTCCACCCCCAACTTCATTCCTAATATAGATCCTTCCTCTTTTGAGTTCCGCTGAACAACTTTAAAACAAAGATCCAAACTTGGGGAAGAAAAAGCAAGACTTGAGGAAAGGTTGCAAAAATTATCATACAGGGCCTATGTAAATGTGTGCAAACCCATCTGCGATGCTTCCTTGAAGTGTCTCACCAGGCAATGTAAGACCGGCAATGACCAGCAGACACCTTTTGTTCCTACATCGGGAACTGCAGAGATTGTGCCTTCTTGGAAAAGTGATGCTTCCTACTCTTTCTTGGTCTTCTATCTCTTCTGTTCCTAAGCAACCTAAAGCATTTCAACATATCAGATTTCAAGTATCACAGTTTGTGCTAATTCCAAACATTGGGGTGGCACCTGCTAAAACAAAAACCAAAAAAGGAGAGATTTGATTGCAAAAGATTGGCCAGGAATGTCCAGGGAAGCAAGTGCCAAAGACTCCTCAGCCAAATAACATAAAAAGGAAACTGTTCCCACATGCGATGAGGAGCTACTTTCCCCCCAATGCTGGCAGTCAACAATGACAACATAAAGGACATCTTTGAGGACAACAGCTATGCGGGCACCAAGTTGACAGTAAACAATACCCTCAATCTTCTCTGGAGAGCCAGTTCCTACACTCATCATGACCAAAGAAAATGTTCCAAAAGGCCAGCAGGCACAAGGACGCAGTTCCCGTTATCAAACCTGTCCTACGGCTTCACACATACACACCACTGTTGTCAAAATAGAGATTTCACTGCCCCAAACAACTTCAACATGTAAATTAGGAACTACTGTATAAATATTATTGCTGAGCACAGCTACTCTCACCAGTAACACTAAAAAATTGTTGTTTTCCACCTTGGCTTAAAGGAGTAACTAACTATGGAGATTCAGGGAACAGTTTTGTGCCTACAAGACGCTCTATGAGCCACACTAACCATCAAGAGAAGCCAAAAAAACGAAAGTTCAAAACTGGATGTGATTAGAGATCTCCATAGTTGGGGAGAGGAGCTTGTTTAAAGGCAAAACCTCTGCAGAACTGGACACAGTATTCCAGGTGAGGTATAACAAGTGTATAAACAAGTGGAAAAGTTTTGCACAAAACAATGAACCCCAAATTTACTTATTTCCTGATGGGATCAAAGCTTGAGACAAACCTTGGAAAGGGATCTTGGGGTTTTGATGGACAGGTCAATTAGAAAAGATTGTCAACCCAGTGCATGAGCTATTTATTCAAAAAAGCAGTCTTTGCTTTGTTTTTTATGAATGATTAGAAAATGGGGATGGTTGAACTACAATCGGCAAATGTTGTCAATCCTTACAAATCTATCATTTTCAAAGTTGGCCATCTGAGTACTGTGTACAAGTTTGGTCAGATCCTCAAGAAGGATATAACGGAACTGGAAAAAGGTACAAAGAAGGGCAACAAAAATGATCCAAGGGATGGAGCAGCTCCCTTATGAAACCAGGTTGCAACGCCTGGTCTTTTCAGCCTTGAAAGACGGCGTTTAAGAGGTGACTTGATCGAAGTGTATAAAATCATGCATGGGATAGAAAAGGTGAATAAAGAAAAATATTTTTTCTGTCACACAACACTAGGACTAGGGCACTTAGGACTAAAGCTCCAAGGTTTCTTCACCCAGAGGGTCATTGGGTTATGGAACTCACTTCCAGAGGAGGTTGTGACAGCGGTCAGCCTGGACAGCTTCAAGGCAGGATTAGACAGATTCATGGATACCAAGGGAATCAGTAGCTACTGAAATGGACATCCAAGTGCCACCTCTGTGTTGATGGAGGCAGGCAGGATTTTCCCCGGGTACTGGTTGTGGGGGTGGGAGCAGGTGAGGGTTTTGCCCTCCTTTCTGCTAGAGATCCCTGTGTACAACTAGTGGGCCACTGTGTGACACAGAATGCTGGACTAGATGGGCTGAGGCCCGATTCAGCATGGCTCTTCTTATGTTCTTATGTTCTTATAACCAAAGCAGAATAAAGTGGAACTACTGTTTTTTTCCCAAAAATATGATACGGTCTTTTACTTATTTTTCCTCAAGAAGACACACTATGGCTTATTTTCAGGGGATGTCTTGTGTTTATTAAGTACTAGTTTGGGGACCCTGCGATGCCCAGGTTAGATTACAAAAGCATTGTTTGTTTTTCGAAGTTTGGTGATGTATTTATTTGAAAAAAGGCAGTCTTTGCTTTTGTTTTTTTTAATGAATGGTCCCATTAGAAAATGCATAAGGATGTGGTTGAACTACAATTCCCAGAATTGTGGATCAATCCTTCCCAAACCCTGTCATTTTTCAAAGTTGGCCATGTTGGGTCTTTGTGCCAAGTTTGATCCAGATCCATCGTTGGCTGGGTTCAGTGTTCTATGGATAAGGGTAAACTACAGCTCCCAGATTCCCAGGGCAATTACCCCCAAACCCTGTCAGTATGCACAGTTGCCCATGAAGGATCTGTGTGCCAAGTTTGTTCCAGATCCATCATTGGCTGGGTTCAGTGCTCTCTGGAGAAGGGTAAACTGCATCTCCCAGAGTCCCACAGCAATTGCCTACAAACCCTGCCATGGTCAATTCCTCTGTGTTTGCTATAGAACAAGGGTAGGAAAGGATTAAGGAGAGGCAGTGGGCGGAGTCAAGCAAATTCCATACAGGGAACCCTGGGATGCCTGTTTGTGGTGGAAGAAACACATCAAGGATGAAATTGTCCTTGAATGAAAGCCTTCCTTGGGTGGTGGGATGTGGTGTTTGGGTAGGACATTGCCAGCTTTTGGGCCACATGTTCATGGCGCTCACTGTAACCTGCAATGTCAGTTGAGAGAGTGCCTTTGGAGGCTTCTCAGCACTTGGAGGTATGGCCTGTTTGTGAAGGCCGGAGGCCGTCTCTGTAAGTGGACACCTCTGCCACATACACATTTTACACTTTTATTATGTGTATAGATAGATGGATAGATATACAGTAGATGTGTATAGATACATGTTACAACAATCTACATTTATTCAAATATAGTTGTCTTGTTCTTCTGGAACACACAATACACAGAACAACTTGATGATGGGGCTGCCTGCATCTCCCAGATCACCTCCGAGATAGCAGCTGCCACGATGGAGCAGATGAGACAGCCTGCTCGTCTTCTTTACCGCTCCGTGCTGGCACGCACATAGCCGCACTTATCACTATGTCTTGGGGGGGGGGGGGGTGTAGCTTACATTGTGTAAGTGCTTAGAAATCCTACTACCGTTTATTTTATCTGTATGTTTGATTTTCAAGGAAACATGGTATGATTTTGCTTGATCTCGACACTATACCCTTCTAGGCTGCATCAATAAGAGTATGGTGTTGAGATCGAGGCAAGTCATAGACCTCACCTGGAATACTTTGCCCAGTTTTGGGCACCACAATTCAAGAAAGATATTGGCAAGCTAGAATGTGTGCAAAGAAGGGCAACCAACACAATCAAAGTTTTGGAGATCAAGCTCTATGAGGAACAGCAGCTCTTGGAGCTGGGTCTGTTTAGCTTGGATAAAAAAAAGTCTGAGATGGGATATAAAAGCCATGTTTAAATATTTGAAAGGATGTCACATTGAGGAAGGGACAAGCTTGTTTTCTGCTGCTCTGAGGACTAGGACAGAGAGCACTGGATTCAAAATGCAGGAAAAAAGACTTCAGAGACATTAGGGAAAACACCCTGACTGTAAGAGCTGATCAGCAGCGGAATATGCACCCTCAGAGCTTGGTGGAGTCTCCTTCTCTGGAGGTTTAAACAAAGACTGGATGGCCATCTGTCAGGGGTCAATTTAGTGAAGAGGTGATAGTCACTGGGTGCAAGATCGGGGCCATGACAGGGGTGGCTTAAAACAGTGATTTTCAACCTTTTTTGAGCCGTGGCACATTTTTTACATTTACAAAATCCTTGGGGACACCACCAACCAAAATGACACAAAATGGCACTCTAACACAGTAGTACATATAGTTAATGTTTTTTAATATATTTATACACTCACTTAGTATGAAACCTGGGCCTGTTTCGATGAACACCAAATATATAGTTATAGTATATTATATTGCATTGCAACATTATCAATATTATATGCATACACAATATATGTATACCATACTATATTTTACTATAATATCAAATAAAACATACTATGTCATTGTCACAGTACAACAATTACATACCACATTGTATTATAACAATTATATCACAATATTATTTGCAATATTACATGTAACATAAATATACTATATCTTAATTTTTAATTGTGGTGCCCAGAACAGGACACAGTGTTGGAGTTGAAGTCTAAAACACTTGGAGGAAGGCCCAAGTTTGACCATATCCAGTCTAAACCTTCTTCCAAGCCCTTAATAAAGATGCTGCCTGGCTTAATGTATAGCCAGAGTCTCCATGCCCATCTGTCAGGAGGGCTTGGATGGTGCCTTCCTGCTTGGTTGAAGAGGGTCAGGCGGGATGGCCTTTGGGGGACCCATATTTCTCCCACGAGTTCCCTTTCCTCTTTCCCCGTTAGCTGGCTGACTCCCTGCCTACCTACCTGCCCCTCCAGCTGCTTGCCTGCCTGCCTACAGCGCTCGGGCTCCGCTGCTCTCTGACTCGCACCTCTCACAGCGCCAACAGAGCTGGGCTAGGCTGGACCGGAAGTGCTCCCCGCCGGAGCAGAACGGAAGGGAACAGGCCCAAACAGGTCCGTTCTACTGCGCGGCCTTCCCGGAAACAGGGACCCGCGCGCTGAGGTTCCAGAGACACAGTAGCAAACTTTATACATGACATCAGATAGATAAGAATCTAATTTCCCAAGGCACACCTGATGATCTCTCACGGCACACTAGTGTTCCGTGGCACACTGGTTGAAAATCACTGGCTTAAAACATCCCAACCAAATGAATTCAACATGAATAGTGTGTGGATGAGTATTGCCATGAAGGAGACAGACAGAAGGGAAACGGAATGAGGATGCTCATCTCTAACCTTCACCACAACGCCAGTCAATGAGCTACTGACAACTGGCACTGCTCGTTCACTTCCAGTTGCTTCCCACTACACTGAAGTGATACCAACTCCCCCGTGAAAATTCCCTACGAGAGCTACGTGCCTTGTAACCTTACTTTCCGGATAATACTCATAGCAACTGCCTATCCTCAAACCTAAGAGCATTTTATTACATATTTTTTCAGAACGTGTAATATAAACAAATAAGTATAAAGTGTAAATATCAAGGTTGGACAGTAATGTCCAAATTCAAGTATTAAATGCGTGCTAAGCAAACACTTCCCATAAATCTTCAATCTAGTGTCAACACTTGAGCAAAGCTTGTTTACATGGAAAACTTCACATCTTTCCCAAGGAAAAGAAAGTTTTAAGAAGCTGTAGCAGCATGAGCAGAGTAGCTAAGAGCCAGGCTTACACGCATTCTTTCTCTCTCTTTTTTTTTAGTGTTCTTTGTGGCTTTAAGTCTCTTCTGTAATTAAAAAAAAATACAAATACTTGAAACAACAGCAACGTTGCAGAGCAAACAGACTGAAAAGCAAAATGGTTGAGCCAGACAAACAATACAAATTGCTAATAGAAGCAAGATTCCAAGTCATGATTTCCTGACTCCTACGGCTCCCAGAATGCCATCAGTTGCCATGGAATGTGAACGAGAGCCCACCGAGACACAAACCTTTTCAGAGGCTGCTTTGGTAACCCACCCTTGTCTCCATTTGCATGAACACTTGTTTACCAGTTGGAGAGGCTAATCCTCCTCCCCTCCTCCCTGCCATTTCCCCCCACAAATAAGCCCAGCGAACTACTACATTTCTGCCTTTCAGCCAGCATCTTCCACCCGGGAACCCTCAACTGTTATCAAATCCCATCATCCCCAGCCAGCATGCCCAATCATCATGCTAAATGGAGACAATGCGGGATGCACTTCACCATGGCTGAATCTATACATGTAGAATTAATGCAGTTTGACACCACTTTAACTGCCGTGGTTCAATGCTACAGAATCATAGGAGTTGTAGTTTTACAAGGCTATTGGCTTTCTCTGCCAAAGAATCCTGGTGACACACCAAACTATAAATCCCAGGATTCCATAACAAAGAGACCAGGAATCAAAGTATTGTCAAGCTGCATTAATTCAACCGTTGGCCCTCTCTGCTAAAGAATCCTGGGGCATCTCCAAACTATTTAGTATTTATTAAAAACTTTTATATCCCGATCTTCTCTACCTCCGTAGAGGGACTCAGACCAGCTGAGTCCCATAGAGCAGTGATTTTCAACCTTTTTTGAGCCGCGGCACACTTTTTACATTTACAAAATCCTGGGGCACACCACCAACCAAAATGACACAAAATGACACTCTAACACAGTAATGCATATAATTTGTTTTAAAATGTATTTATACACTCAGTGTGACACCTGGGCCTGTTTGGATGAACACAACATAGATATCCTGGCAGGAATGGCAGAAAGACACACACGAAGGTCTTGCTCAACCGCTGTCAGTCATGGGAAAACTTCAGCCCTCTGGGTGCTTTGGACTTCAACTCCCACCATTCCTAACAGCCTGAGGCCCTTTCCTGCTTAAGTGGTTGAGGGGGGGAAACAAAAAGGGCCTGAGGCTGCTAGGAATGGTGGGAGTTGGAGTCCAAAACACCTGGAAGGTCCAAGTTTGCCCATGCCAGCTTTCGATTCCATCACCACATCTATCTTCAGCCTCTGGCGGTTTGAATATATGTGATTATCTACGTGATTTTTTACCTTGTCGCTATGATTATGGTGCTGCTTCTTAAAATTGTCCGCAAACTGACTGTGTTATTGTGCGGATCACGGAACGGACATTGGATAACATCGTGAGGATACACTTTGTTTTTTGCACTCACTTCCATGATTTCATCAAATATTGCGAGTTTTCCGTAGAGGAGTGCTCCGTGAACTCGCTACTTCCTGGTTCGCAACTCCTCCACTCTCTGTGGCGACCACGCCAAACTACCTTATGTAAGATTTTCTCCAGCAGGATTGGGTACTTTGAATGTTTTTTTTGCGTATGATTATGTATGATTAATTGTGCATTTTGTACTGTGACGTAGCGGCACTCCTTTAATAAGTAAGGGTATTGGAGGTTCCAATTTCCCACGGCACACCTGATGATCGCTCATTGCACACTGGTTGGGAAACACTGCCATAGGAGGACTCGGACTCTCCTAAAGAATCCTGGGGCCTCACCAAACTAAAAATCCCAGTATTCCATAACACTGAGACAAGGAATCAAAGTTGCGTCAAATTGAATTCATTCAACTGTATAAATGCACTCCATGACGGTCCCATACTGGGAACATATATTCATAGAATTATAGAGTTGGAAGAGACCTCATGGGCCATCCAGTCCAATCCCCGGGCAATATTTTGGGATGGAAAGCTTGTAATTGCCAAAAGACACTTCCAGGGGCCTTTGTCACACTACTAACGATGGCAGACTTAGATAGACATTCAGGCTGAATGCAAAAGTGTGCTTTTCTGAGAGTTCAGGCATGCATGCGAACTTCTCATCTGCTGCCAGAAGCGCTTTGTTATGTCACGTCTTGTAGATACAGCCTATAACTCTATTGCAGTGCATTTAGTGGGGAGCTATGGCAGGAGCAACTTGTACAACAACCTATATGGTGTGAGCTGGCAGGACAGAAGATGAGCCTCAATCGAATGATTAACCCCACCTAAAGCAGATCCAGCAAATCAGCAGAAACTTTCTATACCAACATTGTTGTAGGCTCCACTGATTTAATGGATGCACTCTAATGTGTTTGTGTGCGCACATTTGTCTATCAATTTAGGGCAACCCTATCAATCTTTCATAGGATTTTTTAAGGCATTAAATACTCAGAGGTGGCTTGCCAGTTCCTTCCTTAATCTGGTATTCAGTGGTGGCCTCCCATACTGAATCTATTTAGCTTCAAGTATCTGCTGGGATCTGGTGCCTTTAGGGTATTTAGGCCCTTATCAATTTTAATAGGGACTAACTATTACAAGCATATTTCAATTATTAAAATGAATGATGTGTTGTCGAAGGCTCTCATGGCTGGAATCATTGGGTTGCTGCGAGTTTTCCAGGTTGTATGGCCATGTTTCAGAAGCATTATCTCCTAACGTTTTGCCCACATCTATGGCAGGCATCCTGAGAAGTTGTGAGGTCTGTTGGAAACTAGGACAGTGAGGTTTATATATGTCCAGGGAGGGAGAAAGAACTGTTGTCTGATTGAGGCAAGTGTGGATGTTGCAATTAACCACCTTGATCAACATTTAATGTCCTTGTAGCTTCAAAGTCTGTCTGGTTGCTGCCCGGGGGATTGTTTGCTGGGAGGTGTTAGCTGGCCCCGATTGTTTCCTATTTGGAATTCCCCTGCTTTTTGAGTGTTGCTCTTTATTTACTGTCCTGATTTTAAAGTTTTTTTAAGACTGGTAGCCAGATTTTGTTCATTTTCATGGTTTCCTCCTTTCTGTTGAAATTGTCCACATGCTTGTGGATTTCAATGGCTTCTCTGTGTAGAAATGAGTGACAATTACGCTCCTTTTTGCACCCAGTGCATTTTTCCTCCTTGTCCTCTTTCTTGTTCTAAGTGTTTTAGAAACATAAGCATTCAGAGACTGGAGAAACACAGACTTTCCACATTGGGTTGCAATGGCATGTCCAAAGGAAATTCTGTAATATAATAGTTTGAGTAGGGAAAAAGCAGGGATCTACCCTAGCCAATCCAATTACATCCATAGGTACACCCAACAGGCAAGTTCAAGAGCAGCTGCTCTAGAAGCCATTAAGGAGCACACACGAACAGAAAAATGGAGAGAAAGCAGATGCATCAGGCTCACTAGCTAATTCCAGCATGCTAACCATAGCATCAGTCTATAAGATGCCAAAATGGTAACCACAAGAACCATGAAGGCTGGTGAAAAACAAAAGTCGCCCCGGGATATGTTTTGGAAGAATTTGATATATTTTGGGAGATTTGTCAAATGTTTTAGATCTATCTATACCAGGGGCGGGGAAACTATGGCCCGCGGGCCATATGTGGCCCGGCAGTCGACTCTGTGCGGCCCGGGGAAAAGGGCATCGGGGGCGGGGCCAAGAAGAAGGGGTGCTGCTGCTGCTGCTGCCACCATCCCATCACTCTCCCCAGGCTCTCCGCCTCTTCCTCATGTCTCCGGCATGGAGAGGCTCCAGATGGCCAGCGTGGGAGGCTCAGTGCCGGCAGCGTGGCGGGGAGGAGCCTTTGGACGACTTCCTGTAGTCCCGGATTAGCTGGCTGAGACATTCTGGGAGCCGTAGGAGTCAGGAAACTACGATTCCCAGAATGCCTCAGCCAGCTCTTCCGGGGCTACAGGAAGTCGGACAAAGGCTCCTCCCGCTACGCCGCCGGCACTGACCATCCCACGCTGGCCTTCCGTAGCCTCTCCACGCCAAAGGCAGGAGGAGCAGGCGGAGAGCCCGTAGCTGGTGCTGCCTCCTACCTGGGGCCCTGCCTCCCTCCACCGACACCCGACACCCCATGCAAGAGGGCCAAAGCCCAGGATCGCCACCACGAGGGTACTCCAAAGCCGCCAATGGCCCTCCCTCCAATGGCCCTCCCTCCAATGACATTGCAGGTTACAATGAGCGCCATGAACATGTACAAGAGCTTTGCCAATGTCCTCCACAAATGCCATACTGCCCACCACCCAAGTGTAGACTTTCATACGGAGACAATTCAACCCTAGACTTTATGTGTTTCTTACTCTCCCCATTGGTGTGGAATTTGCATGACCCCGTCCACTATCTCTCCCATAACCCTTTCATATTCTTTTCTATGGCACACAGCAAGCAGAGGAATTGATTGGCAACTGAACATATCAGAGAGGTTTGGGGAGAATTGACCTTAATTTATAGGAGTTGTAGGTCCTGGGATGGATAGTTCACCTGCAATCTAAGAGCACTCTGAACTCCACCAGCGATGGACATGGAACTAACTTGGCACACAGAACCCCCATTACAAAAAAATGGAGGTCTCTGGAGGGATTTATAGAAGTTGTAGTTCACCTACATACAGAGCGCACTATAAACCCAAACAATGATGGATTTGGACAAAACTTGACATGCATACCCCAAATGCCCAAATTTGAATATACGTGGGTTTTGATGGGAATAGTTCTGGGCATTATGGAGTTGTAGCCTATGGGATTTATAGTTCACCTGCAATAAAGGAGAACTCTGAGCTCCACCAAAGATAGAATTGTACCACACCTGGCACACAGAGCCTCCATGACCAGCAAAAAATACTGGAGGTCTTGGGAGAAAATTCACCTTGATTTGGGGGAGTTGTAGTTCACCGACATCTTACACACCTACACCGTGAACCCAAACACTGATGGATCTGGACCATGCCCAGATTACCCATAAGGCCAACGAGGCCATGGCCTAGGGGCACAAGCCAGGGGGCGCAGATCATGGACCAAAAAAAAAACCTGGTCTGCGCCCCTCTTTCCCCCTTTCTCATGCCCCTCCTCGCAAAGTCTCTGCTCCGTCCCCTCCGTCTCACACATGCTCTCTCTCGCGCGCGTTCTCTCTTGTGCGCTCTCTCTCTCTCTTGTGCGCTCTCTCTCTCTCACGCTCTCTCTCTCTCTCTCACGCTCTCTCTCTCTCTCTCTCTCGCTCTCTCTCTCTCGCTCTTGCTCTCTCTCACGCGTGCTCTTGCTCTCTCTCTCTCTCTCTCTCTCTCTCGTGCGCACCTTTGGAGCGAGTTTGCACCCGCTGCGCTCTCCCCAAGCCTCCCAACTCCCAAGGAGACCTTCAGAGCACAGCAGAGCTTTCCAGCCGGTGGGAATGGGGACCTTGGAGGTGGCGGGAGGTTGGCTTAAAGGGGGCGTAATTCCAAACTTTGGCCTAGGGCGCAAAAAAGTGTTAATCCGGGCCTGATCTGGACCAAACTTGGCACACATACCTGATATGCCAAAATTTGATTAGTGGAGGGGTAATATCCAGGAAAAGCCAACCACTGAATTATGCTGGAGGAGCTCAAGATTCCTATAGAAAACATAGGAGCGAAATCAGCAAATCCACAAAAGTGAAGCCTGCCAATGTGAAGGACTGATTGTAAGGTATACCTTGATGCCAGAAGGCAAACAGATCTCATACAGGCAACTATGCTTATTTCGCACAGTTGCTGCAGTTGGTTTCCTTTTGCCCATAGACCAAAACCTCTTTAATTTCAATGTTCAAAGACATACAGTATTTCATTCTGCAGCCAATTCAATACACAAACAAACCTAGGGGACACAGTAATTACAACTCTGAGGATTCCACAGCAGTGAGCCATGGCAGCTAACATGGTGTCAAATTGCATTAATTTTACACTATGAATGTATAAACCAAAACCCTGCATAACTATATACATTGCCTACGCATTGAAGACTCAAGCAAAATGTGTAAGAATTCCCTTCCAGAAGTTGTAGAAAGGTCCCCAGTTGGGGGAAAGTGTGTAGCAGCTTCATCAGCATCATCAGAGCCTGGTGCAAATCGATCAATGAGGCACAAAGGAGTGGGAACAAAGAGTACACTGGGGAAAACGGGACAAACGAGGGAAAGTGTGAACAACTAAACGTTATGCAACAGCAGCAACTTCCACATCATTGAGACTGATGCTCATTCATTCACAGCGCACATTTCCCGGGACAAGGAGGAACCGGAAACAGAACGCTACTCCGCAGTTAAGGAAGAAGAAACCAGGCTTAAATAATGGTAATAGAGTTTGACATAAATAATAGGCGAACCCTGTTTAAATAATTAATCTTGATCTCCTAATGGATTGCATCCAGCTGTAACACTGATTTTAAGAAAAATTAAATAACATTTAAAAGATATGGTTAAAACGTAGGAAACGGAAAACAGGTGCATCAGTGCGCCTTCTCTACCAAAGAGCACTAGTTCGTCACCAAACTACAGCTCCCATGATGCCACAGCACTGAGCCATGGCAGACAAAGGGGTGTAAAACTGCATCAGTCCTACAGTGTGGATGTACCCCATGTCCCGACCGTTTCCATTTACATCCCATTATGCGCTTGCATAGGGTGTCCCCTCAAAATGTATATATACACCTACTAATAAGGTACAGTATACACGAAACAGGTTGAAAGATTCCAACAGCAGAGAAGTGTGGCGAAATTACAAGTTAAACTTATAAGTGAGGTTTGCAGCATCCATTTGGACATTGGACATGAAACTGGAATTCAGAATGGAATTAGTAATTCTGATTAAATCATTATTAAAACAGGAAATGTAATTACTAACCTTCAGGCAGTCATCACACATGTAGGGATTATACACACTCACATATATATGGTATACACATGTATGGGATATAAACAATACTATATAGCGCAGGGCTGTCCAACTGCCGGCCCTGCAGGTGTTTTGGACTTCAACTCCCAGAAAACCTAGCCAGTTTACCAGCTGTTAGGATTTCTGGGATTTGAAGGCCAAAACACCTGCAGGTCCGGCAGTTGGACAGCCCTGATATAGCGCATTCACACATGAGGGTACATACCCCTGTATAAGGTGTACACACATTTAACTGATACACACACACATATGAGGTTTACACACATTCGGGGGGTACATACATACTACTACAGTGTTTCCCAACCGCTATGACGCGGCACAGTAGTGTGCCATGACGGACCTCCTGCTGTGCCACGAGAAAAGCTCTCTGCCCCCCTTCCTTCCTCCCTCCTCCTGCTGAACTGCTGCTGCTTGGGGGAGGAGGAGGCAGGGCCGGGCAGCGGGGAAGAAAAAGAAGAAGGGGCCGGGGTGCTGCCTCCTTCGGCCGTTTCCCCAGCCAGCCTCCAATCCACCATGACTCCCGCCCCTCGCTAGCTGAAGCCAAGCGGAGGAGCCCTGCCCACTGAAGCCCGTCCACCGCTCATGCTCCTCCTCCGCGCGACTTCAATGAGCGAGGGTCGGGAGTCATGGCGGAGAGCAGCGCCGGGGACGGGGGCCATGACTCCCGCCCCTCGCTCGCACTGCCCCCTCAAGGCTGGAGAAGCTGTGGAAAAGCTGAAGCCGGGGGGAGGGGGCGGGGCATGGCGCGGCCTAGCTCCTCCCCCGGCTTCAGCATTCCCAGCAGGCCACCATCCCCAGCCGTTCTTTACTGTCATTTTGTGTCATTTTGGTTGGTGGTGTGCCCACGGATTTTTTTAATGTTAAAAATGTGCCGCGACTCAAAAAAGGTTGGGAAACACTGTATACAGATATTAATATACACGTTGAATGTATGTACCATCAATGTGACTACATTTAGGGAATATACATATATGGGATGCCTTCAAAGTATGTGCATTAAGGGGGTACACGTATATGGCATGCACATATTACTATAAAAGGTATACACACCTATGTATGCATATTTTAAATGTAGATACCTTAAATCAGTGTTTCCCAACCTTTTTTAAGCCGCGGCACACTTTTAACATTAAAAAATCCGGGGCACACCACCAACCAAAATGACACAAAATGACACTGTAACACAGAAAAGAACGGCTGGGGGATGGTGAGCTGCTGGGAGCAGCTGCTGGGAGCGCCGAAGCCAGGGGAGGAGCCAGGCCACACCATGTCCGCCCCCTCCCCGGCTTCAGTTCTCCCACAGCTTCGCCAGCCTTGAGGGGGCAGTGCCAAGCCAGCATTGTGCTGGATCTGCCACCGCTGGCTTGGCACTGCCCCTCAAGGCTGGCAAAGCTGTGGAAGCGCTGAAGCTGGGGGGGGAGGCGGAGCCAGGCCGCGCCATGCCCCCGGCTTCAGTTCTCCCACAGCCGCCAGCTTTGAGGGGCAAGCCAGCTTTGTGCTGGCTCTGCCACCGCTGGCTTGGCACTGCCCCCTCAAGGCTGGCGAAGCTGTGGGAGAACTGAAGCTGAGGGAAGGGGGCGGAGCCAGGCTGTGTCATGCCCCCCCCCCTCCCCCTGGTTTCAGCTCTCACAGAGGAGGAGCATGAGCGGTGGATGGGCTTCAGTAGGCGGGGCTCCTCCTCCGCGCGGCTTCAACAAGCAAGGGGCGGGAGTCATGGCAGATTGGAGGCTGGTTGGGGAAACGGCCGAAGGAGGCGGTGCCCCGGTCTCTTCTTTTTCTTCACCGCCGCCCGTCCCTTCCTCCTCCTCCAAGCAGCAGGAGTTTGGCAGGAGGTGGGGGGGAAGGGAGGGGGGCAGAGAGCTTTTCTCGCAGCACACCTGATGATCACTCACGGCACACTAGTGTGCCACGGCACACTGGTTGAGAAACACTGCCTTAAATGTATGTATGCTTTATTATATAGTAGTGTGTGCACACATCTAAAGGGTCACACATATAAGTTGTACATAATACTATATAGCAAGTGTGGGCAAACACTGCGGCTGTTAGGAATTATAGGAGTTCAAGTGCAAAACACCTGGAAGGTCAACGTTTAGAAATTGTGGGAGTTCAAGTTCAAAACAACTGCAGGGCCAAAATTGGCCCATGCCTGATATATAGGATGTATACACACATATATAAAAGGTATATACTAATATATAGAATGAACACATATATAAGGGGTACATATTTATAGAGTGCACACCTATTTAAGGGTGCATAAACATATTCAGGGTGTACAGACTACTACTTTGGGTGTTTGCACATATGGTGTGCACACACATTTAGTGGGTACACGTATATGGTGTGTACATACCCTTTGCATAGTAGTCTGTGCACACAATGTATAGCTTAAATGTGCACAGACTACTGTATATCTTAAATACCTATAGGATGCACACATCAAAGGAGTACACATGTATAGAGTGTACACACTGCCATATAGGATGTACACACATTTCAGGGGTAAAAATGTATAGTGTACACAAATGTAAGGGTGTATACACATAAATAGGGTGTAGACTACTAGTTAGGATGTTAGCATACAACGTGCACACACATTTAAGGGGTACATACTACTATAGATGGTGTAGTCTGTGCACACGATGCATACATTTAATATATGTACCTTAATGCATGTACTCTTAAAGGGGTACACACGTATAGGATGCACACGCTACTGTATGGGGTGTACACACATCAAAGGAGTACACAAGTATAGAGTGAACACCCTACCACATAGGATGTACACACAATTCAGGGGTAAAAAAGTATAGGGTAACGTGTGTACACATAAACGTTAGGGTGTTAACATATACAGTGTGCACACACGTTTTAGGAGTACACATATATGGTGTGTAGATACCATTGGCATAGTAGTCTGTGCACACAATATATCTTAAATGTATGTACATTAATGTATACATATACATACCTATAGGATGCACATACTACTATATAGTATTACATACATTTCATAGTAGTCTGTGCACACAATATATCTCTTAAATGTATGTACATTAATGTATACATATACATACCTATAGGATGCACATACTACTATACAGTATGTATATACATTTAAGGGCTACACATATATAGAGTGAACTACTGTATGGAATGTGCACACATCAAAGAGCTACACATGTATAGAGTGTACACACATTAAAAGGAGCATACACATAAGCAGAGTGTATAGACTATTAGTCAGGGTGTTAACACATATGGGTGTGTAGATACCACTAGCATAGTGCACACAACGTATACCTTAAATGTAAGTACTTTAATGTATTCATGTACATACCTATAGAATGCACACACTACTATATAGTATATTCACACATTTAAGGGTTACACGTGTATAGAGTGCACTACTGTAGGGGATGTGCACACATCAAAGGGCTACACATGTATAGAGTATATAGGCTATCATATAGGATGTATATAGGCTATCATATTGGATGTACACACATCGAAGGGATACACATGTATAGAGTGTACACACAATTAAAGGCGCATACACATAAGCAGGGTGTATAGACTACTAGTCAGGGTGTTATCACATATAGGTGCAGACAATGTATACCTTAAATGTATATACTTTAATGTATGCACACATTTCAGTTTTATATTCGCTCCTCCCAGCAGGCTCGGGGCGGATCACAAAAGGTAGGTACACAGTAAAACAACGATACAGTGATAAACACATCATAAAACATATCATAAAAACATACAATAAAAACTCGGTACGGGCATGTAGCAAAACTAGGCCTACTGAGCGAGACGGCCCAGCGGCTTAAAATTACCCAAATCTGAAGGCTGTTTTCGGGTGTACAGAATCCTATATGGCAGGAATGGGCAAACTTAGGCCCTCCAGGGGTGTACAGAATCCTATATGGCAGGAATGGGCAAACTTAGGCCCTCCAGGTGTTTTGGACTACAACTCCCACAATTCCTAACAGCCTACCAGCTGTTAGGAATTGTGGGAGTTGCAGTCCAAAACACCTGGAGGGCCAATGTATGTCCATACCTGCCATTTAAGGATGTATACATATTCCAGGGATGCACACTACTCTAGAGGATGTACATCCATTCAAGAGGTGCATATGTTTGTATGCCTTAATGTATGCCTGTCCTCTTAAAGGGGTACACACACACCACAAGAGGGAAGGGCGCCTCACCTGTATGCACACATTTAGGGGTGTACAGAATCCTATATGGCAGGCATGGGCAAACTTAGGCCCTCCAGGTGTTTTGGACTACAACTCCCACAATTCCTAACAGCCTACCGGCTGTTAGGAATTGTGGGAGTTGCAGTCCAAAACACCTGGAGGGCTAATGTATGCCCATACCGGCCATTTAAGGATGTATACATATTCTAGGGATGCACACTACTCCAGAGGATGTACACCCATTCAATGCCTTAATGTATGCCTGTCCTCTTAAAGGGGCACGCACACACCACAAGAGGGAAGGGCACCTCACCTGGGCACACAGCTGGGCGCGGAGCGGTCGATCTCCCAGGTGGCGAAGAGGTTCATGGGCACCGGGACCGCCCCGCAGGGACCCGCCGGGGGAGCCGCCATCCCCGAGCCCGCCGGACCCGAGGACCCGAGCCCAGCAGCGAGGCCGCCCCGCCCGCAGACGCCCCTGCCGCTGCCGCCATGGCCATGGCTCCGAAGCTAGGCAGGCGGCCGGGACCCTCGGCCCAGCACGGCCTCCGCCTCAGCAGCGCGGGCGGGAAAAGGGCGCGCCAAGCTCGCCGCCAGCCAATGAGGACCCAGGGGGGGCGTGGCTCTCCGAACAAGCCCCGCCAACCAGGAGGCAAGGGGCGTGGCTGGCCCCAGAACCCGGAGCCAATCGGAGCGCGGTGGGGCCGGGGTTTGAAAGAAGGGAAGGTTCCACTGGGCGTGGTCTGGGGCGGAGAGAATGGGAAAGGGGCGGGGAAAGAGGATGAGTGGCGGGGGGCTCCTCCAATAAAATGCAGGTATGTATTATTATTGTTGTTATTGCTACATTCTGGGGAAAATCCAAATCCAAAAAAAGAAAGAAAGAAATAGAATGTGTTATTATTGTCAGTATTGTTATTCCATACAGCTTAATAGTGCAACATTAGGAAATGTTGACCTATTCTACTTATAGCAGCACTAACCATTAAGTATTAATAAATACTTTAATCCAGTGATTTTCAACCATTTTTGAGCGGCGGCACATTTTTTACATTTGCAGAATCCTGGGGCACACCACCAACCAAAATGACACAAAATGACACTCTAACACAGTAATACATATAGTTAATATGTTTTTAAATGTATTTATACACTCAGTGTGAAACCTGGGCCTGTTTCAATGAACACAACATAGATATCCTGGCAGGAATGGCAGAAAGACGCAAACTTCCCACACAGAACTCACATTGAAGCGGCAAATTTGGAGTCCCAAGTACTCCTTAGGCAATAACTTTTACCTCAGGCGACGTCTCCGCGCGAGCACAGGGGCAGATGGATGACGCGACAATATTACTATGGTACAATGAAGCCAAACTTTATTTGCAGGACATCAGCTGATGGGTTCGGCCCGCAGAACTTGCTGCTAAGGGGCAAGAGCCCCGAACAATCTCCACACGTTGATTTTATACAAACAATGGCGACAAACCCCATTGTCCCGCCCTCCTTCATGCCCCGTTACTGGCTGGCATTCATGAACTCATTTCATTATCCAATTAAACAAAGCATTATTCTAGCATCTCATTCTTATTTGTTAAAATGCATGGCGTAGGTATTAATTCTCTTTCCCAGGCTATGTTATCTGCTCTGATGCAGCGTTTTCCCAAAAATGTTACAAAGTTATGCCGCTTCCCCGGGAAATCTGCCAAGGGGAAGCTTTCATTTGCCATGCGCACTATCTAACCATTCAAGAACATTGTAAACAAAAGCACGTTGCTAGCTTTCGGCCTATCAGGGCCGCTCTTATCTAGAAGGCACATGATGTTCCCTGGCAAATCACTGCTTGTGCCTTTGTACCAATCAGAGTAGCTTATTCTCGTCATTATTACTTGGCAAGCTACCCCGGTATTCTGAAGCCTATACTGAGCAGCACTCTCTCCTGACATTATTTCTACTAAAAGCATCAATTTCCCCTTTAACATAACCAAGAGAAAGTGCAATAAGAGTTTGGTGGGCATTGACCTTGGGTTTTGGAGTTGTAGTTCACCTATATCCAGAGAGCACTGTGGACTCAAACAATGTTGGATCCGGACCAAATCTGGCATGAATACTCAATATGCCCAAATATGAACACAGATGGCGTTCAGGGGAAATAGATCTTGACATTTGGGAGTTGTAGTTGCTGGGATTTATAGTTCTCCTACAATCAAAGAGCATTCTGAACCCCACCAATGATAGAACTGGGCCAAACTTCCCACACAGAACCCCCAGGAGGCAAGGGAGGTCTCTACTTGGGGAAAGGGAGGCGGGCCTTCCCAATGCATGGAGAGGGAGAGGCCAAGTAGACAACGGGTGGGGGGGCCCCCCTTCCTGGAGGTTCCAATTTCCCACGGCACACCTGATGATCGCTCACGGCACACTAGTGTGCCCCGGCACACTGGTTGGGAAACACTGCCTTAATCTCTTCCAGGATTTGAGAAAAAAAATATGAAAAACATCAGTACAGTTGTTTTAAAGTGTGTTTTTTTTATTCCTGAGCCCTCAGGGACGGACGGCATACAAAACTGAATAAATAAATAAGTACGATGCACATTTTATTCTATTTACAGCACATTTGATATAAATAATACATTTCTTGAAAAGCTTAATTAACTGGTATTTTAACAGATTAATAAAATGTTATAATTACTTAATAAAGTGAACTTAATAAAGCACCGGGAATGTGGTGCAGCTGGCTAAGTGTCATAAGAACATAAGAACATAAGAAGAGCCATGCTGAATCGGACCTCAGCCCATCTAGTCCAGCATTCTGTATCACACAGTGGCCCACTAGTTGTACACGGGGATCTCGAGCAGAAGGGAGGGCAAAACCCTGACCTGCTCCCAACCCCCACAACCAGTACCCAGGGAAATCCTGCCTACCTCAACCAACTCCGAGGTGGCACTTGAATGTCCTTTTCAGTAACTACCGATACACTTGGTATCCATGAATCTGTCTAATCCTGCCTTGAAGTTGTTCAGGCTGACAGCTGTCACAACCTCTTCTGGAAGTGAGTTCCATAACCCAATGACCCTCTGGGTGAAGAAATATTTCCTTTATTAGTCCTAATTTTCCTACCTTGGAGCTTCAGGGAGTGCCCTCTAGTCCTAGTGTTTTGTGACAAAGAAAATAATTTTTCTTTATTCACCTTTTCTATCCCATGCATGATTTTATACACTTCGATCAAGTCACCTCTTAAACGCCGTCTTTCAAGGCTGAAAAGACCAAGGCGTTGCAACCTGGTTTCATAAGGGAGCTGCTCCATCCCTTGGATCATTCTTGTTGCCCTTTTCTGTACCTTTTCCAGTTCCGTTATATCCTTCTTGAGGTGCGGAGACCAGAATTGTACACAGTACTCCAAATGTGGCCTTACCATAGATTTGTAGAGAGGTAATACAACATTTGCCGACCTATTTTCGATTCCCTTCCTGATCATGCCAAGCATAGAATTTGTTTTTTTCACTGCTGCAGCGCACTGGGTTGACATCTTCATTGAGCTGTCCACCAAAACCCCAAGATCCCTTTCCTGGTTTGTCTCGGAAAGCTTTGACCCCATCAATTGGTAGGTGTAGTTGGGGTTCTTTGCCCCGATGTGCATGACTTTACACTTGTTTAGGTTAAAATGCATTTGCCACTTTGTTGCCCATTCACTCAATTTGGAGAGATCTTTCTGGAGCTCTTTATAATCAGTTTCATTTTTAACTACCCTGAACAATTTAGTGTCATCTGCAAACTTTGCTACCTCAGAATTCACTCCTACATCCAGATCATTAATGAATAAATTAAAAAGTAACGGACCCAAAACTGAACCTTGGGGTACACCACTTCTCACCTCTTTCCATCCAGAGAAGTGTCCATTTATTACCACCCTTTGTTTCCTACGGTTCCAATCCAGGACAAGACCTGTCCCCTGATTCCATGGCTGAAGAGCTTATTTAGGAGCCTTTGGTGAGGGACTTTGTCAAAAGCCTTTTGAAAGTCAAGGTAAACAATATCAATTGGGTCCCCTTTATCTATGTGTTTATTTACACCCTCAAAGAATTCTAACAAGTTAGTAAGACATGATTTGCCTTTGCAGAAACCATGTTGATTTTCTTTCAGCAATGTCTGTTTTTCTATGTGCCTAGTAATATTTTATTTAATAATGGTTTCCATCACTTTGCCTGGAACTGAGGTTAAACTGACTGGTCTATAATTTCCTGGATCACCTCTGGATCCTTTCTTGAAGATCGGTGTTACATTTGCCTCCCTCCAGTCCTTGGGTACAGTGCCTGATCTTAGAGAAAGGTTATATATTTTGGCTAGAATTTCAGCAATTTCACACTTGAGTTCCTTAAGAACTCTGGGGTGGATGCCGTCTGGACCTGGTGATTTGTTGACATTTAGTTTAGTAAGGCATATGAGAACATCCTCCTTGTTTATCTCTATCTGTTTTAATTCTTTTAATTCCCTCCCTGAAAAAACTGACTCAGCTGCAGGCATATGTTGTCTGTCCTCCTGTGTGAAAACGGAGGCAAAGAAGTCATTTAGCCGCTCAGCAATCTCCTTGTCTTCACTGATTTTCCCTTTCTGACCATTGTCGTCGAGTGGCCCAACTGCTTTTCTAGTTGGGTTCCTGCTTCTGATGTACTTAAAGAAGGTTTTGTTTTTTTAAGATTCTTTGCTGTGTGTGCCTCAAATTCTCTCTTGGCTTTCGTGTCTGTTGGTTTGCATTTAGTTTGCCAGAGCTTGTGTTCCTTTCTGTTCTCCTCAGTAGGAAGAGCCTTCCATTTCTTAAATGAGTTTTCTTCTTTCCAATCACATCTTTTACTTCATTTGTAAGCCATACTGGTGTCCTTTTGGACTTTCCATGCCTTTTTCTTTTATTGGAATGCATTTTAGTTCGGCCTGTTTTAAGGTATTTTTAAACAGTTTCCAAGCATTTTGGAGGGATTTGATTTTTTTTACTGCTCCTTTTAGTTTGTTCTTTACCATTTTTCTCATTTTGGTGAAATTCCCTTTGTGAAAGTTTAATGTCTCCGTGTTAGTTTTCACTGACAGTTTGCTATCTAAACTTAAGTTGAAGGTTATTGTGTTATGGTCACTGGTACCTATGGGCTCAGTTACAAGGACATCTTGAACGAGATCTTGTTCATTAGTTAGCACCAAGTCCAGGATCCCCTTTCCCCTGGTTGGTTCCATGACCATCTGCTCAAGGGAATAGTCAGCTAGCATGTCGAGGAACCTTGTCTCTCTTTCATGCATAGAACAAGAATTTGGCCAATCTATTTGGGGATAGTTGAAGTCCCCCATTATGACTAATGTATTTCTTTTTGAGACCTGTTTAACTTCATTTTCCAGATAGCAGTCTGCCTCTGGAGTTTGGTTGGGAGGGCGATAGCAGATCCCTAGTGCTAGATTAGTTTTTTTGTCCTGGGACTTTTATCCACAATGTTTCTGTAGGTGAGTTTGAAATTTCTTGAAGTTCTAATTCATGATATTCTAGCTCTTCATTTATGTACAGGGCCACAACGCCACCATTTTTCCCTCTCCTGTCTTTCCTGTACTGTTTATAATTTGGAATCTTTGTGTCCCATTTGTTTTCCTCCGTCCACCAGGTTTCTGTTATGCCAGCTGCAGAAGATCTTTCTCTGACCAGTAGGTCAGTAGGTCATGAGTTCAAGGCCTGCCCGGGTCGAGGTGGGTGCTCGACCTTTAAGTGTAGCCTGCTGTCGACCTTTGCAGCCTGAAAGACAGTTGCATCTGTCAAGTAGGAGATAAAGGTACCACATTAAGTGGGGAGGCAAATTTTGACTGAATTATGAGGCCATTAAAGAACTCCAGGAACGCTGAAAAAAGCAGAACGAACAACAAGGGACGCTGGAACGCTGAGTGACGAAGAGTGTGTCAGCTCCCCCTGGTGGCCAGAGTTCGCCTCTGTTCGTCTATATGTGGAAAAACGGCAGGGATTGTCTGCTAAGTATGTGTACCTGTACTCTGCTCTGAGTCCCCTTCGGGGTGAGAAGAGCAGAATATAAATAAATAAATAAATAAATAATAAAAGAACAACAATAACAGAAAAGAAAAGAAAGAAAATGTTGATCATTTCCGCTACCTTGGCAGCCACAAAAGTCTCCACAAAAGTCAACCCTGACACTGAAATACAACACCGTCTGAGCTCTGCGAGTGCAGCATTTTTCTGAATGAAGCAGAGAGTGTTTGAGGACTGGGACATCCGTAGGGATACTAAGGTGCTTGTTTACAACCCTATTGTCCTCCCAACCCTGCTATATGCCTGTGAAACGTGGACTATCTACAGGCATCACATGCAACTCCTGGAATGATTCCATCAGCGTTGCCTCTGAAAAATCCTGCAAATCTCTTGGGAAGACAGACTGACAAACGTCAGCATATTAGAAGAAGCAAAGACCATCAGCACTGAAGTGATGGTCCTCCACCATCAACTCCGCTGGACCGGCCACGTTGTCCGGATGCCCGACCGCCATCTCCCAAAGCAGTTGCTCTATTCCGAACTCAAGAACAGAAAACGGAATGTTGGAGGACAGGAAAAGAGATTTAAAGATGGGCTCAAAGCCAACCTCAAAAACTGTGGCATAGACCAGTGATTTTCAACCAGTGTGCCGCGGAACACTAGTGTGCCATGAGAGATCATCGGGTGTGCCGTGGGAAATTATTTTGAACTTCATTCATATATAAACTATAAGGCGCATTTGTCCCTTTAAGAAATGGAACCATTGCACTCTCGCGTCACCTAAGAAGTGATGCGAGAGTGCTATGGTCACGCCATCTTGGATTTGCTCAGACGCGGCTAAGTAAACAAAGTTAGAGTTAGGGCTGCAGCTGTGCATCAAGTGACAGTGGCAATCTGGAATCACAGCAAGACAAGCGAGTGACAGTGATGGAGAAGCTTTTGGTTGGTGGTGTTCCCCAGGATTTTGTAAATGTAAAAAATGTGCCGCAGCTTTAAAAGGTGGCATAGACACTGAGAACTGGGAAGCACTGGCCCTTGTGCACTCTCGTTGGAGGTCAGCTGTGACCAGCAGTGCTGTAGTAACAATAATCATAATAATCTTTATTTATACCCCGCCACCATCTCCCCAAAGGGGACTCGGGCTGGCTTACATGAGGCCAAGCCCAGAAATGCATTTCAATACAATAACATAAAAACAAAAAGCAACATTAAAGTAAAATAAAAGGAAAAAAAGGTGTAAAATATAATAAACAGTGCAAAGTAATACAATGGCAGAATACAAACACAATAACACAGAGCGAGGCACATGTGCAAGATACAATGATAAAAACCAAGGATGAGATAAAATTAAAATTAAAAACCTATATATTTGTAGGGAGACTCATGAACACGGTAGGAGAGACAGCCCTTCATGTGGGCAAGAGACAGTGCAATATGAGGACACCCATTATAGGGGAGTATGACAAGGGAGATGTAGAATTTGAATAGGCACAAATGGAGACGAAAGAGAGCAATGTGCCAAGAGAAAAAATATACTTTGTCAAACTACAGGATCCTATTGCATGGAGCCAGGGCAGCTCAAGTGGCATCAAATTGCATTAATTCTGCAGTGTAGACGCACCTGACAACACTCGATTCCTTTTTGAGTGTGTCAGAAGCAACTCGAGAACATACTGCAAGTCACTTCTAGTTTGAGATAATTAGCCATCTGCAGGGACGTTGCCCAGGGTGTGTTACCATCCTGTGGGAGGCTTCTCTCATGTCCCTGCAAGCTAGAGCTGACCGATGGGAGCTCACCCCATCTCACAGATTCGAATCAGCAATCTTCAGGTCAGCAACCCAACCTTCAAATCAGCAGACCAGCCAGCACAAGGGTTTAACCCATTGCGCCACCGCAACAGCCTATTTCTCTATTACTAACAGCCTATAAAAATATTGCAAAATCAGGGCTGTCGTTTTCTTGATTGAACCTATCCACCGGCAATGCGGTATTGCTTTTCTTCTGCCCCCTTCCACTTTATTGTCTTTTCTCATGACATGTCCAGAGGAGGATATCCTCTGGGTTGCTGTGTGTTTTCCGGGCTGTATGGCCATGTTCCAGAAGCATTCTCTCCTGACATTTTGCTTGCATCTATGGCAGGCATCTTCAGAGTTTGTGAGACCTCACAACCTCTGAGGATGCCTGCCATAGATGCAAGCGAAAACACACAACAACTCATTGATTCCGGTCATGAAAGCCTTCGACAATAGAATATCCTCTGTTTGGTCATTTTTGGCTTGAGTTGCTGTAAGACCCAACAAACTATGTCCTGGTTTTGAAAAAAAAACTAGGGCAAAACCAATCAAATATACCACTATAAATCCCCTCCTAGATGGATTGAATGCATATAGAGCAAAACCCAAGGATTTAGACTTTTTTAGACCAATTTGGAATGGTCTGTAGCCAGTAGGCTGTTAGGAATTGTGGGAGTTGAAGTCCAAAACACCTGGAGGGCCGAAGTTTGCCCATGCCTGTTCTGTAGAAAGATACATTTATTCCGAAAATAAAAGGCAGGTTCCCCAATGAATTCTTTCCTGTCACAGCAGACGCCAGTTCAGAGAGCCAAACCCAATTGAAGTGTAAATAGTTTGTTTTAATATTCACGGAGTCTCTGGAGATAAGTATTTGCAAAACAAAAGCACTTAATGGTCAGTGAAAACGCTAACAAAAGGAAGCCTTAACCAGCATGAAAACAAACAGGGAGAAAAAAGCCTGCATTCAAAACGCCAAAACTCTTTAGCAAAATCAAAGCACAACAAACAGAGAATGGCACGCTGAGGGCAGCAGAGAAGATGTAGTCAGAATCAATCCAAGGTCATCAGCATTGAAGTCATCAAAGGGTTGTCCAAGAAAGTATCCAAAGGGGTGTAGGAGAGACGTAATCCAGGAGCCAGGCCAAGGTCACGGAGAGGAGATAGACGTAGAAGCGAAGACACAACCCACAGTCCAACTGGGGAGCAATCCAGTGGAGTTCAAACCCCACCACAGGAAGCAGCAGAATCAGTCTGGAAACAAGGCTTCAAGATCACAGGATGCGAGAGTCCTAGGAACCAAAGGCAACTCCTTGCTAGCCACAGAGGTTAGTCCCAAAATGCCCACCTTTGAAGCTCACTACAAGTCAGATCCACATGATGAGGTTGACGCCCTATCATCATCCTCAGGTGTTGCTCTCCCAGCAGCTGCTGCCCTTTGACTGCCCCTCCAAGATTTCCACCTGTGGTTAAGACTTAGAACATCCCATCCATTGTCTGGGAACTCTGAGGGCCAATCCTGATCATCAGTGAATCCTACGCAGGTGTCTGAACTTGTGGGCTCCTCACAAGCCCTCTGAATTTCTCTTACTTGAGTCCAATCCATTTCAGTAGAAATGTCCTCTGTACTCTGACTCCCATCATTCCCAGAGAATCCCTCAAATGTCTCAGAGTCTGTAGGTGCTGTAATTATTTGCTTGACTCTCTTGAGTTGCAAGTGATCCTCTTCACTTGACTCACTTGACTCATGAGTAAGCCTCTTTCTACAAACACCAGTACTCCTGTTACAAACAGCCCCACCCAGTTCCATACTCTCCCCAGATGCTGAGCCATCAGAGTCTTTTGAATCACTACTATCAGTAGCAGCTGGAGACTCAATCACAACAGTACCCATATTATTAAGCATTATTAACTCATGAAAACTCTATTTATTAAATTCATGCTTTAATTAATAAGTAATATATACTGTACTTTGTGTTGAGATCTTTTTTTAAAAAAAAAAACCCTGAGGTGTCTGATAATGCATTTGTCCAATTGGTAAATCCACTTTTCGAACTAATCTCTCTGCTTTGGTCTGACTTGTTTTGTTACCTTTGTTGGGTTTATGGAGTTCACTCGTGAAGCTTTCCTGAAAGCCGATAGACTCCTTGTTTCGCGATGCCCAGCAGCTCATCTAAGCAAAGCTCCTGACCTCTTGTTAACTCTCTTCAGGGCTCATAAAACAGGCGGCAAAATACTTCTGTATTTGATAGCTTTTCCTTCTTTTTATAAAAACTAGCATGGGAGCCAATAATCAGGCAGCTGCTTAGCAGCAAAATCACAAGGAACACAGGAAGCAGTAGTGTCCTTGATTCAAGTATTGGCTTAAGATGTGTCCATAGGATAGTTTAGATTTATTTAAATTTCTGGACAGAGCTGTAAAGGAATACTGACAAAGACTTGAATTAGCCGTCCACATCTTTGGAAAATCAATACCATTTATATTTTATTCTCATTATATCATGACGGACAGGAGTTTATTTTTGTAATTTCCACCGTCAACTTCCTTTTCATTTTTGCATTATCTTTCTCATGTTTTATTCATGCATGGATTATGATGAATTCTTAATAACGTATGGCTCAAAAATGCACCATGTGGGGATAGCTCCATTCATGCTGTAACAGCCAGGTGTTTGTATATGGCCCCTATATCCCAGGATTTGATCCCAGATTATCTTCTTATCCCAGATTATCTGGCCGTTGAGACTCATATAATCCAGTTTAAAGCAGATAATCTGCGATCCGATCCTGGGATGTAGTGTAGTGTAGAAGGGGCCTTAGGGGTCTTCCTCACAGTCATATAACTCATAATATCAAGGCAGATAATCCACAATATGTGCTCTGAGCTGGTTTATCTGCAATTCAATGTGGATTTTATATAGCTGTGTCGAAGGAGTCTTAGCATGCCTTCAAGTCTCCTGTTGATCCATGGTGACCCTAATAATTTCATAGGGTGGGTTTAGGCAAAGTACTTAAATGGTTTTGCCAGCTCCTTCCTCCGAAATATACCCTAGAGCAGTGATTTTCAACCAGTGTGCCGCGGAACACGAGTGTGCCATGAGAGATCATCAGGTGTGCCGTGGGAAATTAATTTTGAACTTCATTCATATATAAACTATAAGGCGTATCTGTTCCTTTAAGAAATGGAACCATAGCACTCTTGCGTCACCTAAGAAGTGACGCGAGAGTGCTATGGTCGCGCCATCTTGGATTCGCTCAGACACGGCTAAGGAAACAAAGTTAGAGTTAGTGCTGCAGCTGCACGTCAAGTGACACTGGCAATTTGGGATCACAGCAAGACAAGCGAGTGACAGTGATGGAGAAGTTTTTGAGAAGGGAAAATGCAAATGCCAAACAGGGCCCTGGACAAAATTATAACACAGATGAAGGCCCTAATATGAGTGGTGGACAAAAGAAAAAGAAAAGACGGTGAGTTCGAGGCAATACAGCAAAAGCTATCTTTCATTTGGATTCACTTTCACCGGGGATGCGACGGCACCGACTCCGCTGTGCTTGGTGTGTGGTGAGAAGCTGTCCAATAGCGCCAAGATTTCAAAGCAAGCTTAAACGCCATCTCCAAACAAAACACCCTTCCGTTCATAACAAGCCGACGGACTATTTTGTATGCTTATGTACAAACAATGAGAAACAGGCAAATTCTTTGAGAAAAACCACAAAGGTAAACGAGAGAGCACTCAAAGCTAGCTACCTTGTCACTGATCTCGTAGCTAAATTAAAAAAAGTCCCACACTGTGGCAGAAACATTAATACTGCCAGCTAAGTGAGTGTATAAATACATTTAAAAACATATTAACTATATGTATTACTGCGTTATAGTGTTATTTTGTGTCATTTTGGTTGGTGGTGTGCCCCAGGATTTTGTAAATGTAAAAAATGTGACGCGGCTCAAAAAAGATTGAAAATCACTGCCCTAGAGAGGCAGTCTTCAAATTACAAACATCCGACTTACAAACAATTCACAATTACAAGAGGTTTCAGTCTTCTAAACAGGGCACAGACAACCAAAAAGAAAAAGAAAAGAAAAGCCATGATAGGAGTGATAGGTGTTCAGAAGATTTCACCTCACTTTTTCTCCTTGTGATAATTATAGTCTGAAAATTTTGACTTGTTGTGGAAACAAGGATTGGTGACAAAGCTTCAGTTGAGACACCTTTTCTTTGGGATAACTCTTTCAAGTGTGATTTCCCCTTCCGAGGGATAGATTTCTCTCACTTCCTGTTATCTCACTCATGTTCTTAACTATGCATTGTTTGTAAGTCAGATGTTTGTAACTCAGGGACTGCCTTTATCTCATACACGGAACATATTCGTAAAGGTGGGTTAGACTGAGAGGAAGGAGTCAGAAAAAGTAAAGGAAGGAGCATTAACATTTAAGATATTATTATTATTATTAATAATAACAATAATAATACCTCGCCACCATTTTCCCGAAGGGGACTCAGGGCGGCTAACATGAGGCCAAGCCCAAAGCCCAAAGATACAATACAGCAAAATAAGAAAAATTACATCACAATAAAGTGCATACAGTGGCAAAATAAAATAAACAAAGCCAAATAGCATAATAGAAAATCGAACACAATGGGCAGGCCAAATGGACAAGATAAAATGATAAAACCCTGGATGAGGTAGGAGTAGAAAAAGTGTATTTGAGAGGAGCCCAAAAAGAACGAATAGTACAGTTAGGCCTTCAATTTAGGATGGGGGAAAGTGCACCATAAGGACAACACTGTAGATGGAACAGACAGAAGTGGGATGAATGGTCACTCTCCAAGATATGCAGATGACACCATAATACTAGCAGAAAATAGCAAAGATGTGGGATGATTACTAAAGAAAGGCAAGAAAGAAAGTGCAAAGGTAGGTTTGCAAATGAACATTAGGAAAACAAAAATAATAACCACAGATAGTTTAGAGAAATTTAAAGTAGATAATGAAGCTATTTAAATGGTTAATTTGGCATAGTCATTAATCGGAATGGAGACTACAATCAAGAAATCAGAAGACTAGGATGTTTAAAGGCAGTTATGAAGGAACTAGACAAGATCCTGGAGTATAAAGATGTGATTGGATAGAATTGTTAGAACTGTCCCTGGCACTGAATGTCCAGTTTCTATGTATTTTTGTGAAAGCTGGACAGTAAAGAAAGCTAATACAGAAAAAAAAATCAACATATTTGGGATGCAGTGCAGGAGAAAAACTCTACAGGCGCTGTGGATTGCTGAAAAGGCAAATAATGAAACCTAGAGGCAAACAAGCCTGAACTTTCACTAAAGGCCAAGATTCTCCCATACTGTCCTGCTAGGTCATTACGTTCCGAGGTTATGGTCGAATCAGGAAGCCCCAAATCCAGGAGATCTAACTGCAGAGAGTCCCCAGTATTCCTCTTGGCCCATGGCCTAAGTTGCACCAGTACCAGACCTTTTTTTGCCCCATCAATTTCCCATAAACACTGCACCAACTTCGTCCCTCCCAAAAAGCCCAGCCACCATTGCCTCCCATTGCCCCACCTGCACAACATTTACACAGCAAATAGTACATGAAAGACATTTTAGCAAACATCAAACAGCATAACAATAAAACCAGGACATTCCCCCCAGCACCCACCAAAACCTTACACACTACAACAACACCTTGGACCCCATAGGCAGCCCACAGCAAGACAAAAGCCAAATACATTTTCCCTCCCATTCAGTCCCCAGAACACCAAAGCATACATTAGAAATACTTCATATAACATTGCATGAACATTCCTTCCAGTTCCCACTCAGCCCCACATATCTTTAAGGACATGCTCAACCCCACAAGCAAATCACATCTTGTCAAAAAACCAAAACTCTCCTCCATACCGCCAAGCCACAACAGCCTGGCCAACATCCACCCAGGCCTGTGCAAGGCCGCTGCAGTACCACCACCCACCACTAGGGCCGAAACGCCCGTCCCTCCCTCAACCGCTAAAAGAAAATCCCAAAACAAACAAAAACACTTTTAAAACAGTAAACAAGTCCCCCAAAGTCAACCCACTGCCCCCTACCGTATTTTCCATCCTTCTATGACCGGTCCAACTCTTCTGGCCGCTAGGGGGGCCGCGCGGGCGATACGCACCTCTGCAGACTCGCCCGCCCCGTCGCCATCTTGGAATAAGTGGGGGCCCTTGCCAAGAGTGGGGGCAAGGAGCAGAGCGATCCGCGGATAAGTGAGATCTCCATAGGAACCAATGTATTCAGTATCCACACTTTGAAAGTTTCCCCGATTTGCCCCGTTGTTGTCCCAAAGCACTCTGCCCCCTTCTCCTATCTTGTCTCCACTCTTTCTTCTCCCCGTTTTTCCTCCTGTGCCTGGGGGAAGCCCGGGAAAGCAGCCGCTCGCAATCAGCGGCTTGACTCTACCGCTGGCGCGCTCAGTTCATCTGAGGACAATTGGCCCCCACCTTTTCTCGCATTAAAGTTCCATCAACTCTGCAGCAATAGTGAGTCCAAAACCAGCAGCAAGTCAACGATTTTGGACTATAAGGATCCTGAAGGGGGGAACGGGTCCCCAAGCCTTCTGCCAACAAGGGGGGCTTGGAGCTCAAGTACCAGGGTTCACTTTTCTCTGTTTTTGGCCACCTTTTTCCTGAACGAACTCAAGGTCCCTTTCCCTGGCTGGAAACTGTCAGAGGGGCCCGAAAGAGCACCCATGGACTTTGGGGGGGGGGGAGATGCCTTTGCCTCGGTAGATCGCCTTCAGGAGGTTTATGGGAAGGGATCTGTGCAAGTAGGGAGGCCTCGAACTCATAACCCGGGTCTGTGCGAGCTGGGACCTGAAGTTCGCCCAAGGACACTGCTCATGGACTCTTCACTGCTACTTCCACTACTTTGAGCTCAGCCCCATACAAGCGGGCACACCCAGGATCACTCCCCTCGGACTCTCTCCCCTGATCACGAACTTTATAGTTTCCTCAAGGACGTTTCTTCAGTTGGACATTTCCTGTTTTTTTTCCCCTTTGCACCCTGGACCCTCAATGACTTTGCTACTCCTTTGTACCCCAAACCCCAAAGGCTCTGCAGTTCCCAAGGACAGTGATTACATCAAGGAGGACTACAACTCCCAGGAGGAAAGCAGCATTGTGCTGCCTGTTTTAAAGATCATTCCTCTGGGAGCAAGAGCTGCATGGGAATGTAATTGGGATGATTGCAGGGGAAATCTGGGTTGTCTTGTCTACATTGTACCCCTATGTGTTCCCCTTTTGTGTCCCTGTAACGTTAAGATAATGCCCTCAGCAGAGAGTTCCAGAGTTTAACAGAGCACAATAACCCACTTTTCCATCCATTTTGCCTTGCACAAATAATAACTCTGGGAGGGACGTTGGGTTTCTTCGTGGGGTGAGGCCCACACTCTTTATGCCCAGGACTCCCCACATATGTCTCTGTCATTTTCGGAGCTTGGCCAATGATAGGGAATATGTACGGTCATATAATCAGAACTCAACACATGGTTGTTTCATGCGAGCTCGGACCCTCGCAGCCAGCCCCATGAGCTATCTTTCAGGACCTCTTTAAACTGAGCAACCATGCTTCCAAGCTCAGCCAGGACTCTCTTTGCGGAGAGTTCCCCTGGTAAACAGATGAGATATTTTTCTGGCCATATGATGCTTTGCACCAATAATTGGGTGAAGGTCAGGTGTTCTGTGGAACATAGATTCCGCCGCTATGGGCCTGAATTCACCCGCTCGTGTCTCCCCTTGGCCTCGGAGCTTGACCCCCAAGGGACCCATGGGCTCTGGCAACCCCAAGTCACTCAGCCACACCATAGTTGGACCAAAGTGGGCTTCGGACCCCCGCTTACCGGCTGCAATAAGTTATGATTTTGCCATTTTGAACTGAGAAACCATACTTCCCGCTCAGACCGAAACTCTCAACACAAAGGAGTTTCGGCCAGGACAAAAGGTATTCAAACCAAACAATAGACAGGAAGGCTTGAGCCCCCACATCGGGGGCTCGCCAGCCGCAAGGTATTCAGCCACAGGTTACTTCCTTCACCCAGCCGTTTCCCTTTGTGTCCTTTCTCGCCTTGCATAGCCGGCCAGGATTGGCTCGTTCGAATCTTGGCAAGTCTTTTCCCATTGGTTAAAGCAGCGCGGCCGCCTCCTGGCCCAGCTGACTTTGACAGCTCGGCCAATCAGCTGGAGCTACACGTGGGAGGAGGGCGCCCGATTCAAATGTAAATGACTGCTTTTCTATATTTGACTGCATTCCCATTAAAGACTATGTTTTGCCTTTGGAACCTTGGCGTGGCATTTCATCCTATTCAGCTGAATTAGACTCTTCTCTCGGTATTGGCGTTCTTCCAAATCTGGGTGAGCATTGATCTGGGTTACCTTGGGATTTGTAGTTCTGGGAAGATCATCCAGATTTGGGCCTTGATCCTCGCATTTTAGGGGTGGCCTGGGCCAGTCCCCCTTTGGGAAGGGTCCCTTAAATTCAGCCATTCGACAACAAGGTGGGTCAACTATTGGAGGTGCCCGGTGTCAAAATGTATCATCTGATGACCACAAGGCGGAGGGCCTTTTCAATAATCGCCCTGATATTGTGGAACGCACTGCCTTCCGGAATCCGTGTTCTTACGGACTTAGTTGTATTCCGGAAGGCGTGCAAAACCCTCCTGTTCCGGCAGGCCTTCGGGTGTTAATGATAAGATTGGTAGGCTCTTGCCTTCCGTGCTCTGCATACCATATTGTTGTACTTATTGTGTTTTATTGCGTTGAGTGTTTTTAGTGCGCTGAATGTTTTTATGGTGTTTTAATATGTTTTAGTCTAGAAATCGGTGTAAGTCTCCCCGAGCCACCTGGGAGTGGCGACTCACAAGTTTAAATAATAAATAAATAAATAAAGATGGTTAAACCAAGGTTGTCGTATCATAAGAAAACATGGCTCACTGTAAAAGATAGTCAAGCTTGGTAGAAGATAGTAAGAGAAGTAACAGAAGAGGAGGGAAGACCACATTCCCCGTGGACAGATCCAAGTGGATGAACGGAAATATTTGAGCAGAACTATAGGTGACTGGACTATAGGTGACCCTGTTAGGTGCCTGCGAGATGTGTAGACTGTCTACAGACGTCACACTCAACTCCTGGAATGTTTATTTATTTACTAGCTTGGGGACCCGGCGGTGCCCGGGTTATTTGAGGAAGGCATTGTGTGCCAAGGTTGGTTCCTATTAGATGTTTATGTGGCTTGCAGTGGTCTCAGGAACTTAGTGAAGGTCCTGCAAGTCCAATTGGCCATGGTCCATCCCCCTCCAAACAGCACCAGGATGTAGAGTGGGTCATGGGGGCTCTGTGTGTCACATTTGGTCTTGATCATTCTTTGGATGAAGGTTGCAGCAGTCTCGGAAGGTGAGTCAAGGTATTTCAAGTCCCATCATCTGTGGTCCATCCTCCTTGAAACAGCACCAGGGTGTAGAGTGGGTCAAGGGGGCTCTGTGTGCTAATTTTGGTCTGTAGTGGTCATTGGGTGAGGGTCGCGTTGTGAAGTGGGCCATTGGGCCCCTGTGTGGCAAGTTTGGTCCTGATCCATCACTGCTGTGGGCCGCAGTGTCTGACTGCCTGAGAGTCCTTTATGCAAATATTCCCTTAGTGGCAATCTATTGAAACGCTGTCACATATTCCTTGGCACCTCCGCACCTCCGAGAAAATGAACATTCAATTTCCAATGGAAAAAAACCCCTGTCATTTGGCTAACTCAAGCATTCAGTTGCATTCTGTTTTGCTGGCCAATCAGAGTCATTTATGCAAATTGTCTCTCAGTGGCAACCAATTTCCTCTGTCTGGTGCCTTAGAGTGCTGGAGTTCTGAGGCTGGCCAATCAGAGTCCTTTATGCAAATAATCTGGTGCCTTAGAGTGTTGGAGTTCTGAGGCTGGCCAATCAGAGTCCTTTATGCAAATGATCCCACAGTGGCAGCCAATCGAAAAGTTGGCACATATTCCTCTGCACCTCCCGCACTCCGCACCTCCGCAAACACTGACTTTTATTATATAGATAGATAGATAGATAGATTTACATAATTTATATTCCGCCCTTCTCACCCCACAGGGGACTCAGGGCGGATTACAACGTACATATACAGGCAAACATTCAATGTCATAGATAGACAAACACTCAGAAGCTATTTAACATTCCGGCTTCTGGCCACCAGGGGGAGCTGTTGCATTCCTTCATTCCTTGCATACTTCCTGGAGATTCCATGGCCTCATAAATCAGTTAAATTAGCCTCCCCACAAAGTGGTACCTAAATTTCCTACTTGACAGATGCAACTGTCTTTCAGGTTGCAAAGGTTGACAATGATCTACACAAATTGGTTGAGAGCTCACCCCAACCCGGACACCCTTCAAACTCATGACCTTCTGGTCAGTAGAGATCTTATGCAGCCAGCATTGCCTCTGAAAAATCCTGCAAATCTCTTGGGAAGACAGGCAGACAAATGTCAACATGCTGGAAGAAGCAAAGACCACCAGCATTGAAGCGATGCTCCTACGCCATCAACTCCACTGGACTAGTCATATCCAAATGCCCAATCACCATCTCCCAAAATAGTTACTCCCAACTCAATAACGGGAAATGGGATGTTGGTGGACAGGAAAAGAGATTTAAAGATGGGCTTAAAACCAACCTAAAAAACTATGGTATAGATAACAAGAACTGGGAAGCCCTGGCCCTTGAGCTCTGTAACTGGAGGTCAGCTGTGACCAGCAGTGCTACGAATGGAGGGCGAAAGGAAGAAACATGCCAAGAGGAAGGAGGTGCATTGAGTCAACCCAGACCAGGACTGCCTTCCACCTGGAAACCGATGCCATCACTGTGGAAAAACATTAGGACCAAGAATAGGGCTCCACAGTCACCTACGTGTCCACCATTAAGACACTACACTTAGAAGGCCATCATACGCAGACAATGAGGTATCACTTAAGTATGTAAGTAAATAAGTGATAGGGTAGTTTGGAGCTGTCTCATTCATAGGGTCACCATAAGTTAAAGTTAGTTTGTTGGCAGTTAACACATATTTTATTTAGATTTCTAAAAGCTAAAATGTAGGCAGAAAAATCCACAATAAAATCTCCTGTTATTTTAAAAAGGTAAATGATGCTCTAGAGGGGAGATGATTCAGGCTGGGAAAATTATGTAATTATTTCTTTAAAAAAATGAAAATACCAAAAGAGTCATGGCCCCTTTCTAAACCATGACCTCCTACCCTCCTGTATGCTTAAAAACGAACGTGGGAAGCCTATGAATGAATAACTCACCCTCTTCTCCATTTTGATTCATCCTATGAAAGCATGCAGCAAACAATACCAGTACTAGTGAACAAATTAAATGCTCATCAAGATAAAAGGATATTTTCTGAATTTGAACCATTATACAATCCATAGACTTGACCTCCAAGTATTTGGGACTGCGGAACCTATTTAGATAAACCTTTTAAATTCAGTTGCAAAATCTGTATTTTTGATGGGCTTCAAGGGGCACGATCCAACAATGGAAAAGCAAAAAGGCATAGAATCTGACGGAAAAGGCTGGTTTGTGTGCTCCAGACAAAATGCAGCCATTGAGACCATGACAAACTAAGGGTGCCTTCTGTCCTACTTTATAGAATACTAGCTGTACCCGGCACGCGTTGCTGTGCCCTTTTTAGGAGATGCAAAAAGTTCAATCATCCACGGTGTGCCCTCCTCTAAACTGCAGTTGGATGGAGTGTGGGTCATGGGGGGCATGGTGTGCCAAGTTGGGTCTTTATCGGTCTTGGTTCTTGGACACAGTGGTCTGTGGGGAATGATGGGTTTTGAAGTACTACAAATCCCATTTTCCATGGTGGTACTTCAAGTCCCATCATGCATGGTCGGGGTTCTGTGTGCCAAGGTAGGTTACTGTAAATTCAGGCCATACACAATGTCCCATGAGCTGAGGCCTAGTTAGGAACAGCAAGTTAATGAAGCCTTACTGTCAATTCAGGCCATACACAATGTCCAATGAGCTGAGGCCTAGTCGGGAGAATCAAGTTAATGAAGCCTTACTGTCAATTCAGAGCGTAAACAGCTTCCCAGTATGTGAGGGATAGTTAGTGAAATCAAGTTAATGAAGTCTTACTGTCAATTTAGAGCGTAAACAGCTTCCCAGTAAGTGAGGGCTAGTTAGGGAAATCAAGTTAATGAAGTCTTACTGTCAATTTAGAGCGTAAACAGCTTCCCAGTAAGTGAGGGCTAGTTAGGGAAATCAAGTTAATGAAGCCTTACTGTCAATTTTGGGCGTGGTCTATGATTTTTTGGGGTGTAAATTTTTCGGTTGCAAGTGATTTGGGTGTTTGTGTTGGGGATTGGCTCAGGCCTTTTCCTTATTCTGTTTTGGCAGTTTATTATGGATCGGAATTTTCATGTTGGCTGGCCATTGCAGCAGTTATGCAAATCCGCCCTTATTGGCAGCCAATCATGTTGTTCAGAATGTAGAGGCTGGGTGAGTCTTTGGCTGCCCCGGAGGATGCTGGTAAATGTAGTTTTATTTTTACTCGTTGTTTTGGGGGCCTTTTAGGTTTTGGGGGGGGGGAAGTTTCTTTGCTACAAACGTACCTTGCTTGAGGCCTATTTCTGTTGGCAAGTATTGTTTTTCTGCGTTGTATGCAGGCATGTAGCCAGGGGGGGCTAAGGGGGCTTCAGCCCCCCCCCCCCGAAATTCTCAGGGTGGTCCGCGAAAAGGCCTTACTGGTACATTATTTAGACTGTTATGTTTATTCATATCATGATCTGATCACCATGCTCATTATATCACACCTTCATGGGGTTATTGGGATAACAATACAAAAGGTTTGCTAGGGTAGACCCTCTTCCACCCAGTCTCAGCCCCCCCCGAACCAAACTCACCCCGAATCAAAATCCTGGCTACGGCCCTGGTTGTATGGTTTCTTTGTTTGAGGTATACATCACATGACGTGAACCCATTTATATAATAGATAAGGCGCATCTGTCACTTTAAGAAATGGAAGCATAGCACTCTCGAGTCACCTAACAAGGGACACGAGAGTGCTATGGTCGCGCCATCTTGGATTCGCTCAGACACGGCTAAGTAAACAAAGTTAGAGTTAGTGCTGCAGCTGCGCGTCAAGTGACAGTGGCAATTTGGGATCGCAGCCCCAGGTTTCACACTAAGTGAGTGTATAAATACATTTAAAAACATATTAACTATATGTATTACTGTGTTAGAGTGTAATTTTGTGTCATTTTGGTTGGTGGTGTGCCCCAGGATTTTGTAAATGTAAAAAATGTGCCGCAGCTCAAAAAAGGTTGAAAATCACTGCATTACTGGATAGCACCTGTAATGAACCTTAACTTTATTTTTTTTAAAAAAGGAACCATGGTTTCCCCTGAGTTGTCAAAGGCGAGAGCTTAGTTCACCCCATGAGAACTTAAAAGAAGCATCAACTCTGTCTACTCTCTCCACTGAATGCACTGGCGCTTTTACCTCTCTGCAAAATGATACTCAACTTATCCATGGGTCATATATAAAAAAATAGCTCCAAAACTTATCCTCAACTTATTCATGAGGTTGATTTATACATTAGTACTTCTAGTGCATGCATTATTTTAGTCACTATTCCTAGTGTGTTCTAATCAAGATGTGGCTCATGTTTTCTGCAGAAAGCAGTGCCACCACGTTTTAGTTTCTCCCTCTTCTCTTTCAAGCCCTGTCGCCTGTTGAATGATTTATGACAAGACCAGGTATTTCTCTTGTTGAACAGATATTTTCAGAAATAGATTGTTTACAAACGCCGAGGTGTGCCTAAGGAGCTTCTCCTAATGTGCGCTGCTCATAAATTCGTACCAGCGTCGAGACTCCCTAAACTTCTGACCTCAGTGTTAGGAACAATTTAACTTGGTGTTCTGTTTGTCTCAGCACCTCCAGCAGGGAATGCATGATGGGTTAGGAGACTAATAAGCAGGTAATTCCATTCCTCAACTAAGGCATCAGCCTAGAAGTGTTTGCAGGATTTATACATGGCAAAGGAGAATAGGGACATTCATTTTTGAGGCTGGAAGGATATCCTTGGAATATCTGTTACTTTAATGGTGTTGCGATGCTCCATAATAAATATAAGACTTTTCAAAATAAAGGGTTGTATGGCAACTTCATAAATTGCTTGGACCAGTGTTTCCCAACCAGTGTGCCGTGAGCGATCATCAGGTGTGCCGTGGGAAATTGGAACCTCCAATACCCTTTCTTCCCCCTCCTGCTGAACACTTTTTCTTCTCTACTCGGGCTCCCTTCTTCCCAGCCTCGCTCTGCTTGTTTTGCCTCGCTTTGCTCTTGGGCGAGTCTGCGCTGTGGCCCAGCATGGGTCACGCCTTCCTCCTTCCCCCTCCCCTCCTGAACACGCTCACGGTGCCCCCTCAGATCAAAATGGTGGCAGAAGCGGCAGTGTAGAAGAAAAAGTAAGTGTTCGGCAGGAGGGGGAAGAAAGGGTGCGAAGGGGGAGGGGGAGGAAGAAGTCTCTGTCGAAAGCTGGCATGGGCAAACTTGGACCTTCCAGGTGTTTTGAACTCCAACTCCCACCATTCCTAGCAGCCTCAGGCCCTTTTCCTTTCCCCCCCTCAGCCACTTAAGCAGGAAAGGGCCTCAGGCTGTTAGGAATGGTGGGAGTTGAAGTCCAAAGCACCCAGAGGGCCGAAGTTTTCCCATGCCTGTTTTAGGGACCTTAAAGTGGTGAGCCTCCTTCCAACATTGTGATTCTGGATAGAAAACAAACAACAACATAACATAACATTGTTTGAGTCCACAGTGCTCTCTGGGTGTAGGTGAACTACAACTTCCAAACTCAAGGTCAATTCCCAAGCAAACCCTTTCAGTACTTTCTGTTGGTAATGAGAGTTCAATGTGCCAAGTTTGGTTCAGTTCCATTGTTGCAAGAGTTCAGGATGCTCTTTGATTGTAGGTGAACTATAAATCCCAGAAACTGTAACTCCCAAATGTCAAGGTCTATTTTCCCCAAACTCCATCTGTGTTCACATTTGGGCATATTGAGTATTCAAGCCAAGTTTGGTCCTGATCCAAAATTGTTTGAGTCCACAGTGTGTAGCGGAAAATTTAGGTTCTTGGTTGCAGAGCCCATAAGGTGAAAGAACTCAGCCAACGCCGATGAATCCAAACAAGACTTTTAATCTCAATCTGATCAGTATTGGGGTGAATAGCCCTTGACCATTGCAGGTCAAGAAGCAAAATGGCTATCCCCCCGAGCTACGCAGTTACATGGTATTTATACTCGTTTTTATCAGCAACAACATTCTTCACATTAACCCTTAGCATGGCTCCTTCTCTGTTCTGCTGTCTCTGGGCAGATTATTGCTAACATACGGGCACTTGGAGCATCTCTTCTTGGGAGGGGTACTTTTTACTCTTTAACCCCTTCAAGTGCTCTCTGGATATAGGTGAACTACAACTCCAAAACCCAAGGTCAATGCCCACCAAACTCATAGTATTTTCTCTTGGTTATGGGAGTTCTGTGTGAGAAGTGTGTGTCTTTCTGCCATTCCTGCCAGGATATCTATGTTGTGTTCATCGAAACAGGCCCAGGTTTCACACTGAGTGTATAAATACATTTAAAAACATATTAACTATATGTATTACTGTGTTAGAGTGTCATTTTGTGTCATTTTGGTTGGTGGTGTGCCCCAAGATTTTGTAAATGTAAAAATGTGCCGCGGCTCAATAAAGGTTGAAAAACACTGGCTTGCACCATAGTTAATGGAAATAATTAAATGAAACACTGATGATGAATGTGGGCCAACATGAGGAATAAGAAGAAAAGATGAATCAGATGTTTTGTGTTATGTGTGGTGTAGCCATTGTTTTAAAAGTGGCTAAAAGATAAGTGGTGGATAAAAATGATACTTCCTCATGTCAAAAATTTAATAAAATCCCTGTAAAATATTAGGGTATTAGGTTTGTTGTGAATTTAGTTTAGGGAAAGGATTTAGGTATCCATATAGAAAGAATGAGATTAGTTTGGGGAAAAGATTTTGGTATACAAATAGATGACATGTCATGAATTACTTTTTAATAACTTTAAAACATAGGTTCTTTTTATTGCAATTTCCAGTGTGCGAGGGTACATCAGAAATTTTACAGAACAACATTTTTACACAAAAAATGACATTGAGCATGCAGACATGCAGATTCTATGCAACTACATGGGATTCACAAACAACTTACAGTCATATTGAATATAGTCAACTGCTCCCTTGAGCAAGGAGCTTTTCTAGAGGAGTTAAAAGAGGCGGTGGTCAGTCCATTGCTGAAGAAGCCCGGGTTAGATCCATGGCTCCCTCAATTACCGCCCAGTGTCCAATTTACCGTACCTGGGCAAGGTAATTGAGAGGGCAGCAATGGACCAGCTGCAGACATTCCTGGATGATGCAACCTGGCTTGACCCCTTCCAGTCCGGCTTCCGTTCAGGCCATGGGACAGAGACCGTCCTGGTCTCCATCACAGACCTACTCCGTTGCCACTTGGATCGAGGCGGATCGGCGCTGCTCGTGTTATTGGACCTCACGGCAGCGTTTGATACTGTCGATTACCAACTTTTGACACACCGCCTGGCGGTGGCGGGTGAGGGGACAGCCCTCAACTGGCTGTCCTCCTTCCTCCAAAACCGCCTGCAGCGAGTGAAGTGGGGAGGGGTGGCCTCCGAGGGCTCCCCCTTACATTGTGGGTCCCTCAGGGGCCATTCTCTCCCCCGCTGTTATTTAACATCTACATGCGACCACTCGCCCAATTGGTACGGAGTTTTGGGCTGGAATGTCACCAGTACGCTGATGACACCCAGCTCATTCTGACCCGGGGTGGAATCTGTACCCGATAATTTTCATCTCTGCCTAGAAGCCGTAACTGGATGGCTGCGAGCCAGTAAGTTGAAGGTGAACCCGACGAAGACGGAGATCTTGTGGCTGGGCCGGCCGGAGGGGGTAGAGATCCAGTTGCCGACGTTTGATGGTGTGGCACTTCGCCCACAGCCCCTAGTTAAGAGCCTTGGGGTCCAGCTAGACACCCAACTGTCGATGGAAGCGCAGATTGCCTGCGCTTGCAAGACAGCGTTCTACCATCTGCGGCAGGCGAAACGTCTGGCTCCTTACCTCTCCCGCTGCGACCTGGCCACGGTGATCCAAGCCACGGTCATCTCGAGGCTTGATTACTGTAATGCGCTGTACATTGGCCTACCCTTGTCGGCGATCCGGAAACTTAAGCTGGTGCAGAACGCAGCAGCGCGCCTGCTGTCGGGAGCCCCAACATCTGCGCATGTGACCCCACTCCTGCGTGCACTGCACTGGCTTCCCATCGAATTCCGGGTCTCCTTCAAGGTGTTAGTTCTAACTTTCAAGGCCTTATATCGTTTTGGGGCCAGTGTACTTGAGGGAGCGTCTTACCCCATACAAACCCAGAAGATCACTGCGCTCAGAGGGGCTTAATCTACTAGAGGTCCCTAGTATTAAGATCTGTAGGCTGTCGAGCACCCGGCAGAGAGCATTTACAGTGGCTGCTCCGACCCTCTGGAATTCTCTGCCGGAGAAGATACGAGCACTACGGGGTTTGTTGGCCTTCCGCAAGTCTGTGAAGACTTGGCTATATAGGCAGGCATTTGGTCCCAACTGATGCCTCCTTAGTGGCCAGCTGCCAACATACCGTCCTGCCATGTATTGCCTCTGCGTATTATTGCTTGCCGGGATCATTTGTGGGGAGGGGGGCTTTTGGGTATATGTCTTTTATCTGTTTATTGATGTTTTATTGATTTTATGCTGTAAACCGCTCTGGGCTCCAGAGAGAGCGGTCTACCAAATCGAATTTATAAATAAATAAATAAATATTGGCTAACAAACAAACAATGCAGAATGTATTGTCGAAGGCTGTCATGGCCGGAATCACTTGGTTGTTGTAGGTTTTTTTCTGGCTGTATGGCCATGTTCTAGAAGCATTCTCTCCTGACGTTTAGCCTGCATCTATGGTAGGCATCATCAGAGGTTGTGAGGTCCTTACAACCTCTGAGGATGCCTGCTATAGATGCAGGCGAAACTTCAGGAGAGAATGCTTCTAGAACATGGCCATATAGCCCAAAAAGCGTGAAAAAAATGGGAGCAATAAGTCTATAGTTCATCAATATCAATCAATTTTATATTCTTATTGTAAGATAGTGAAACAGATATATTCAATCAACATATATCATGGAAATTCTGACGTTAAATCAATGATGTAAATGGAAATAAATGGAGAGTCCAAGAGCTGTATCCAATCAAAAATTAACTGTAAGCCACAACGCAGTAGGAGTGTTAGCGTGATTAATTCCAATATTTTCAAAGCAACAAACAGCTCTCAAGGGTTGACGAACTAGTCGTTTCGTCCATCCGGGCTTCCTCGGAACCCATGGACCGGTTCCGGATATTAATTGTAGCACCCATGGGTTCGTTCGTGCCACTGGGAGGGGGTGAGGCGCCGGGGGTCCCGATGCCATTGGGACCCGCACAGGCTGAAGGGGACTCGGAGGACGAGTTGGAAGGCCCAGAGCAAGATTGGTCAGCAGTGCCTTTGCCCAGTTCACCTGTAGAGAGTTTAGCATGGGATCTCGAGTGGGAGCATTCTCCGGGAAGGAGCGGACCAGGTGGAGATGGGAGGCAGCGAAGCAGATAGCGGAGATAGTTATGAATTCCCAACGGCCGAGGTTCCAGGACCTGGCGAAGAGCAGCAGATGGAGGCCAGCGGCTGGGAAAGTTCGGGAGGCTGCTTCTCAAGGAGATAGCGATACTGAACTGGAAGAGCGGGGCCGTTCCCATAACAGACGCAGGGACATAGAGCAGGGCAGGAGGAGCTGGCATCTGTCCCTAGACCGTCACCGTTCGGAAAGTAGAGACTGGAGACGCCGGGCCCTAGATCGTCGAGGGCCCGGCGGCCGATTAAGAACGCCCCGTGGGAACTGATCCTCA